>BKZX01022565.1:0-14740 GCA_014362285.1 Fagus crenata
TGTGTGCTACATATTGTTTCTTGACTCTCACGTATTCTATATCTTTCGTGTGTGAAAAATATAGATTACAAGCTAAAATGTGTGTGTGTGAGAAATAACATAAATTATAAGTTAAAATGTTAAGAGTCTTGTAGTTCAAATCTATGAAGTACGGGTACTTCAAAAATGGAGCCGTACTCATACCGGATACTTTTTTGGTATTTGTACTCTTGAGGTACTTCTGTATGCGTACTACAGGTGTACCCAAATTTTTATTAAAAAAAAAAAAAATCATTTTTTTTGGATATGTCACAAAAATAGATAAAAGTAGTGAAAGTGGTGAAAACATGAACTTTAGGTGTAACTATATGGATGTACACTTTTTTTATTTACTCTTTTGGATCTTGATTTGTAATTTAAAAACCATTTAATGGCAATTGATATACTTTATTATCCATAATTGCTCTTAAATTCACATATGATTATCAATATATGCATAATAATACATAAAAAAATTTAATAAAACATATATCCCCGTCTTATCCGTATCCTACTTTTCTAAGAATTGTCGTATCATCGTACCATACCGATACCGATACCTGTACCCTAAAACGTACCCGTGCTTCTTAGAGTTCAATTAACACATTCTGGTGTTTTCAATGGAGTCATCTAAGGTTCAAATCCCCTTATTTCAACCATCAAAGTTTTTAAAAAATAAAATAAAATAAAGGTTACACTTTAACTTTAATCAATTTTCGTTTTAGTAAACTTAATTTTTCAAATGTGTTAATTTAGTCCTATCGTTTTCTTTCCAAAAAAAAAAAAAAAAATGTGTTAATTTAGTCATACAGATGTGGATGGAAGCTCTATCATGCCCTGAGACTAGCCCAAGCTGGTAGTGCTTTCAATAATAATTAAAGCTTGTTCATATACTTGGGCCGGGAAGGAGTGTAAATATGGCTGCTCAGGAGTTTAGTAAGTGAGCTTTGAGGTCTTCTTTTGTTGGCTGAATAAAGAAGGTAAGATTGATCAATTTTAGGCTCATCTCCCTGATCAAAAAGCTTGGTGGTTTAATACCAATTAAATTCAATCTGGGAAAATACTTCACTCTGTACAATCTGCTTCAATTCTATCTAGCAAAAGAATAAATTTATGCTGAAGCCTGAAGGTTCCCACAATTGCAAGTGCACAGACCATGACTGTTGGTAATTTTCTGAACAAATGTGAATGTAAAGTAAGAGTCTTGCTTGCTTGGAAATGGCTGTTTTGTTTCTTTTAACCAAAAAGCACGATGAACAATGATTCCTTAACCTTAGCTTTCACTTTATTTGCTACAAGATAAGTTACTATATTACATACTTCATTTTAACAAAAAAATATTTTCCAGTTTGTTTTTCATTGAAGTTTTACAATCCCAAATGTTCACTTGCAGCCCTTATAACAGAGAACTTAGTACAAATGAAGTATATCTCTGAACTTGTAAGTGATCCAAGTCCAAATATTTATAAGTGACAGCTTTTCTTCCTTTCCAATTGAAATGACTGTTAGGCATAGAAATTTCATTATATTGTGATACTTGTTAGTGTTATAATTGTTAGTAGTGCTACCATTTTATTTTTTAAAAGTTAAAAAGACAGAAGTTTTATTAAGGGAAAACTATATTGTTAATTTGTACAATCTGGGCAAGAAAAGGATCAAAGTAAGGAGGGTTACCTCCAAAGAAAACAGAGGCAAAAAGTAGCAGCAAAAACCAAACCACATATATATATATATATATATATATATTCCTAAAACATAAGTTAAGAAAAAAGAGTTCTTCTCATTGATGTTGCTAATCTTAAACAAGTCTTATTTCTATGATTCCAAAGGAGCCAATTAGTAGTACAGAAGATCTCAAATTCCAGGTTGCTCAAGTGATCTATTAGAACAATAACATAAAAAAAGGAAAGCTTTGAAAGCTTTGAGCAGACTTCGCTCAAGCAACTCCTTTGCCAAGTTTCCATTGGCACTAGACAAGACCATTGGACATGTTCAATATGTGGCCCTCCACTTTTGTTCTTCTAGGGAGCACTATACAGAGAGAAATGACCATGAAGAAAATGGGAGTAGGTAAGAAACAGTCTTGCCATATCCCAATTTTATCTCCTATACAACACTCCATCTTAAGCCCTTTTCCAACACAGTCCTTTGCTGCCACTGTCAAGATACTTTTCCATGCAAAACTACTGTTTTGAGAAAACTGAGCATCTAAAAAAGAAGAATTTAGGAACTACCTGGATTTAAAGACCCTGAAAAAGGAGTGTGTGTTCTTCAATAGTCGCCAAATTGAAACTAAGTAGATTGCGGAATCCCATACCCCCTGCATCCTTTGGCATGCACAACTTAGTTCCACTTAATCAGTGTATTTTCTTCTTCTGAGGTCTTTGACTCCACTAGAAGCTGCTTATCATCCTTGCAAGGTCCTTACAAAGTTTGTCTGGTAAAAGAAAGCATCCCATGCCATGGTAAGATATATACATGATCAGATTTAGCTTCAGTATAATTAGTCTTCTGCGGCCATTCATATATCCTATTTCTTATTTGTTCTAGATATCCAATACTGTGATGATGAATTGCCTTTTGAGTGGGAAGGATTTATTTTTGGCTCCCATATGTTTTGCAAGCCATGCCTTCATAATAAAGGGTGGCCATACGCTATTAAGATTAAGAGTTTTGCATAACTGACTCTTTCACATGGTGACAGAGTGGTCCATCTTGTGGGTCAGTGAAGGACAGGGGGATTAATTATCTTGCTCTGAAAGATCTGTTCCAGACGTCTAATAGAAAGGACATCATAGATTATGATATTCATGTCCAGATGGTCGAAATATATGATCGCATTTGAATGAATTTTCGAAAGATTGCAAAGGACCTAAAGTCTTCACCTTTCTGCTTTAAGAAATGTCCTTGGTAACGACCTTCTACAGATTTGCTCTCCAGAATGCGCTTTTGGGTCAAAGTGGTGGGTGGGTATCAGTCTTGGTTTCCATTGGTAGTCTTAATCCAGCTCATATTGAAAGCATGAACTTTGGATATACAGAGTTGTGGCTCACCTGCTCTTAAGAAATGAACAAGTACAAGACCTTGCAGATAAGAGTATCAAAGAACATAAAACTCTACTATCATATGGTGTTTTGATTAGGCACATTAAGTTAATTTGTTTTCTTAACTAAGCATACATTAGAGATTTGGAGCTGTACTGCTGACCACGGTTTGAGTCTTCAGGGTACTACTATGCATCCAGTTAAGTCCACCATTGAGTTTCTGAGCCTAATGAAACCTGGTGAGGTGAATCGTGTTGCCAGTTTGATGACGGGCAATCTAGGATGGTTCTGTGTTTAGAAGAAAGATTAGGATGTGAGTTAATTTAAACAATGATTCAAGGTGCACAAGCAACCTTCTGCAAGAGAACTATTCTCCAAGAAATAGCACTAGGTTAATACTCATTTATTAAAATCATCACTTAACTAATTACAAGGCAAGCTATGCTTTAAATAGCATAGCTTGATACAAGCTTGATACAGCCTCTTAACTATATTTACAAGGCTGCTATAATGCCCCTGCATCACAGCTCTACCGCAATTAACAACAGAAGTAGTCATTCCCACAGGTCAGCTTTTGGGAGCTGATTTGGAAACTAGCTGGACTATACTGTAATATTTGAAGTTTGTTAAGTTCGAAAAATAAATAAATAAGTAGTTGAGTATAATAGAGAGGTGTTTTTCCTAAAATGTATATGCAGTGTCCTCACAGTACATGTGCATGGCAAAGATATATCATTAAGCACTCTCCATGGTTGCCTGCATGTGGTAGACGTTGCTGGAAGCAAACGAGTGGACAAATCTGAAGTTACAGTAGACAGGCTCAGGGAGGTACAGTATATTAATAAGTCTCTTTCATGTTTAGGAGATGTTATTACAGCCTTGACTCAGAAGAACTCTCACATCCCTTACTGAAACAGCAAACTCACTCTTCTCTTGCAAGACTCCTTAGGTCTGCAATGTGCCTCTTTCTAAACCACTAGCTTGTCTCTTTATAATATAATCTGTTTGTTCATTGGTTCTCCAATCAGATCATGTCACATCACTTCATATGATTGTTGCAAAAGGATTACTCTTTTTCAAAATAGAAATCATATGATCTATATACTAATAATATCTTCTACATGGAAATTTGTATTTTAGGTGGACATGCTAAAACATTAATGTTTGCTCATGTAACAAAGAAGATTCATCTGGTGAAACGGTCAGCACTCTGAAGTTTGCTCAGAGGGTTTCAACTGTTGAACTCGGTGCTGCTCATTTGAACAAGGAGAGTAGTGAGGTTATGCAACTCAAAGAACAGGTAATTAAACTCACTTGAATTGCAATTTCAGGTGTGCTTTGTAATTTTCCTTTCTATCCCCTTCTGTCTCCCCATCTTTGGACCAATTGTTGCTTTGTCATTCATCTCACAAGTCAATTGGCTGTCTGGATTTTCTACCGCAAGTCCACTTTATTTAGGGTCATCCTGCAGATATGGGCCTTTAATAGAGTATTATGGTTCATTGTGATCTCACAGGTAAACTTTGCAGATTGAGAGCCTTAAAAAGGCCTTGACAAAAAAGGAAACACAAAGTATGCAGTTCCCGTTCAGCAAAATAAAGGAGCCAAGGTCTCCATGTGAGAAACCAAAAGCAGTGTGATAGTACTCCTCCACATCCTCAAAGACTGAGCATTGAAAATTGTAGCTCCACAAAGACTGAGAAAGCAATGAATATGGAAGATAGGAAGGGAACCTCTTCTAATACCAACTCGTTTAAGAAGATTGAGTTTGGAATGTCCAAGATATGCTAAGAAGGATAGTTTGCAGATAAAATTATCAGATGATGCAAGCAAACCTCAACCATTTGATGCAGTGTCAATCCAAAAGTATGGTATTATTCAAGATGCAGAAGCAGTCACAAGGCCTTATTGGCATTTCAGCAATGGCGGTTCCATCATGATGGGGGCCTCAATCTCATGCCAAGACCCCTTAAAGTACTCTAGTACTACCAGGTATATCAGAAGTAAGTTATTAGAACAGATAGAACACAAATTCCTACTCTTCAGCTACCAATTACACCTGAACCACCAATACTTGCCAGAAATGAGGTTCAGATTATGATGCAAAGTGAGGTCAGTGTTTCTACAGATTTCCGGACACCCAACTAGATTGGTAGCACATATGGTAAGGGATCTCAAATAAGGAGATCACTGTGGACAATTGGAAAACTGATTAACGGCTCTGAGAATAGGTGAGACTACTCGTTTATAAAAGAAAAATGTAGTTCTTTTCTTATACTTCATATGATGGATTATTTAAGATAATATGATGGTTTTGTATTTACTGTGTTTGTAATATACAAATGAATATTCTGTTTAATGTTTTCCATTTCAACATTTCAATGTAATATTGCAGGAACCAACAGAATTTGATGGAACCACAGACACCCATCAAAGGTACTACTAGTATTATTTGTCCCAAGTTATCAGTGACAGCTAATGCTAGGACTCAGAGATGCAAACACTAACCGGCATTCAAACATCGGGATATGACAAGTCCCGAAGATCTTCTCTTGGGGGGAAGTCAAATGGTTCTAGTAAGTAAACCAACCCAACCGTCACTGCCTAAGATTAATATTGTTTACACTATCCTTAAACCATATTACAAGTTAAATCTTATTTATTTGTTTATGATCTGAGATTGACATTGTTTTCTTTTGTGTAGACACAAAAGACAATAGGAATGCTAAGACACCTCCTCCAGTACACCCATCAACGAAGATGTTAAAGTTCAATGGGCCTAACTCAATCTCAGAATGACGCAGGGATACCCATGGTTATAACCCAAGAATATTTGGTCAATGTGAGACTAAACTCTTACTTTAATATGCTCTCTCACGTGTGGTGGACCAACCAAACACCCATCAACGAATATGTTAAAGTCCAATGGGACTAACTCAATCTCAAAAGACACCTTGAAAGATGAGGGACGCCCATGGCTTATGAATTGCACAACCCAAAAATATTGGTCAATGTGGAGCTAGACTCTCACTTTAATAGAAGATGACTAATAGTAATAAGCGGTGGCTATAGATCATATGATGCTTGGTGAACATGACTGCAGTTTTGCGTACTGAAATTTGAGTTACAACACACTCCAATAATTGCCCAGAAGAGACTTTTGCTGTCGGATTGAGTGCTCTGATGTGATGAACAGTCTACCCATGTAGAAAGGGGAATAAAATGTGAGATGGGGTGAACTGTCTGTTTGTCTCCAAATTATCGTTCTACTTGATTCTAAAGCCCAATTTTGACTGCAAAATGTATTTGCTTCTTGTTAACCAATTCTTTATTCTCAATCCATTTTCATGAGTTATTTTTCTTTAGGAGAGGACTAGGCTCGAAAAGTTGTAATCAATAATCCTTCTGTGAGTTTTTCCTTAGACCAGCTTTCAAAAGCTTTGTTTGGTTGGGAAATATATATATATAAATAGAAAATTGGGAATAAAAAAGATGTTTTATTTTTAATCATTTATGTTTAATATAAAGGAGGGAAAAGTGGAATGATGTATAATAAAGGGTAAATTACCGAAATTATTTTTGAGGTTTAAGTTAATAATAAAAATTATTAAGACTTTTCGAAAATATTCAGTTTATCTTCTAAGTACAAATAACATTTTAACACTGTTTGTTCACGTTTTCCCAAAAACTATAAATTTCATAATTGCTAAGGTTGTAAATTGTGGTTGATGTATAATAAAGTGATGTCAATGTGAAATTAATATTATATTAATCACAATCTACCATCTCAAATGTTATGAAATTTGTTATGTCTATAGTATTGTTATAAAAATAAAAGTCTTCGTCCACATTTTGATTTATTTAAGACCACAAATTTCATTTAGGAAAAAGTATACAAATGGTTAAGTGCTGATCGCACTTAGGGGACAAATTGGATATTTTTTAAAAGTCTTGATAGTTTATATCATTAGTTCAAATCTCAATAATGATTTTTGTATTTTACCCAATAATAAATTATTTGTATGTTCTTATTATAAAAGTAAAATGATGGAAATGTAGAAAGTAATTTTGTAATTTTATTACTCAAGCCATTTTCCTTCTGAACCAATTTTGAAGAAAAAAAAAATTGAAGGGCCTAGTTGAAAAACTTGTCTCACTCTTATTTTCTTTCCTCTCTTTTTATCCCAACCAAACAACGGCAAATCACAACTTTCCTCTCTTTTTCCTTTCCTTTTTTCTCATCATCTCCATTTCCACCCTAACCAAACAATAGGAAATCACATTTTCCTCACTCTTCCTTTCCCTTTCCCTTTTTTCCATCATCTCCATTTAATTTCACCTCAACCAAATAATGGAAAATCACATTTTCCTCTCCCTTCTCATTTCCCTCTTTTCCATCATCTTCAATTTCACCCCAACCAAACACGGCATAAGAAATTTAAAACATTCGCTTGTGGGTATTTCTTTCACTGACACTCATACTCATACATGTTCAAACTTCATTTTCTTGCTCCTCCTTTATCGCTCTTTTATGCTATACCAAGTTCCTTTTTTCTTTAATGATCTTTTATAAGGGTATTATAATTTCATATTTAGGTAACTTCTGGTATGTATTTATTTACTTCTTGTGTTAATGTCTTTAGGGGCTTGTCTATGAGAGAGAGAGGGATCCAAATGTTTAAAATCCAAAATTCGCTATTCAGATCTTCAACATCTGTATTTCTCACATTCCTACTTTAATCCCTTCACGTTACAAAAGCTTAATTTATTTTGTCGAAAACAATTATTTGCCATTACCTCAGCAAACACCTAATACACAGTCTCAAAGCAGATACACCCATCAAATGAAAATCCAAAATAAACCCAAATTCACATTATCAAAGATATACGTACATATATTATATAATCCCTGCAACATGTTAATTGAAGTATATAAATAAAGAAAGAAGGTCTGCACACATATATTAACCGGGGCTAGGGGATGGAGGTGCCCTCATTGGGCATAGAGACAGGCGGAGGACACTTGTGCAGTAGCAATGGTGCAGTGTTGTGAGTCTTGTGACTCGTTGTTGAAGCTGGTATATAGGTGCCCGGATTAGGTGGAGGAACATAATAAGCTCATGCAGCATAGAGGGATGTGGAGGTGGAATATTCCTTTGTGTTGTTGAACTGGGAACATAGCTGCTTGGATTGGGCGCAGATGGAGGGACAAGAACATGAGGAGGAGCCCAATGCAGTCGGCGCCGGAGGAAAGAAGATTGGACACTGGCACAAGCCTTTTGGCTGATTGTTGAAGGAGGGATGTCGCCAGTGATGGTTGGAGGATTGGGCACAGGCACAGACATTGGAGGGACTTGGCCTATCAGTGACCCCAAGAACTGGTTTTTGCTCATGATCATATTTTGTTCTTCTCCATGGAAGAGGATTTTGCTAGCCTCATGTGGAGGCATGCCCATTAGAAACAGCGCCACTGTGGCTATGAGAAGCATATTTAGAAAAACAGATGGTAGCATATTTAGAAGAGAAATTTTTTACGAAGAATATGGGTAGCATAATATGTTAATTTATAGAGAAAATCTTAAGCCTAGGGACACACCCTTTGCTGGGAAAAATTATCGAATACTCATACTCCTTTCTATATCAGATTAATGATGGGTCCCAGGATAATTTCAATGAACGAGATTTACTATTTATATGAGAAAAGTTAGTATGACATTAATAAATTCCAAGAGTATTGAATAAATACTCACTTGTTAGTAGAAAAAATCATAAAATCTAGATACCACGAACGTTGGAAGCTAGTCAGTGAATTTGAATGTGACAAAATGTGTGTTCGTAAACTCATTGTTATTAATATAGAGAATCGTTGATAGTCCTAGAAGGATTTCATGAGGAAACAAAGTCGACCATCCTAAACAGTGAAGAAAAAAAATGAAAGAGGAAGGCTAATTAGCCACCGCAGAATAAGGAAAGGGACAGGATTTTTATATTATCACACTCCCCTCTCATGTACGAATGCACCTGAGAGGCTGAGCCTATCAAAAAACAAGAAAAAGAGAAAGTAGGAACGTGAAAGAAAATCTATTCTGTGGACATAGACTTGTGCAAGAAGAAATTGAAGTAGCTTTTTGAGTACAGTAGTCAAACTTCGGTGTGACAGAGAGGGCCACTTTGTTTTCGAGTGTAAAAGTTAAGGCTGTCGTGGACATTCTTGTTCAGTTGATCTAGATTTATAAATGAGAACATAATTAAAGAGATCGAAGGGAAAAGTGAGTGCAATGTTTTTGTTTCTTTAGGCTGCCAAATCCTTTATGCTATTGTAATGCTCCAGCACGTGTACTAGGGAATGCCCAATTCAAACATCAAAATCATAAAATTAACAAGAATCACCGAAAACGTGACAATGATTGATAACCATGAGGGAGATCATGGGACCTGAAAATCTGAAATGCACCATTATTCAACAAGCGAAAATTCCAAATTATATTATTTTATATCTTACAATATTTGGTGGCCTCTCAATGATTGATTGGATGTTTGGATTGATGGTCGGTAAAAAAAATCTCTAGTTTGATTATTATTTTTTATTCTTTTATTTTTTTTAAGGAACTTCTCGAAAGTAAAATCCTTTAGATATGAGCAGTAAACTCGAAATACTTGATCGGCCGACAACAGCCAAATATGAAATATCACAATAATAAGAATTAGCACTCGTACGAGCATACATAGGATATAACCAAAAAGTTATCCATGATCCTATGGTGTGTATCATTGAGTAATTGACATGATAAGCAACTAAATATTATCATTGTCTATGTGCAGTGTATCAATATTATGCAAATTATACAAATCGTACAACCTTGTCTAATTTTCTGTTATATATATAAAAAAAAAAAAAAAAAAAAAAAAAAAAAAAAAAAAAAAAAAAAAAAACTAAATTTTTTATGATATATTAATATATAATGATAAAATTTGATCATTATAACTTGAAATTGATAAAATACATAAAAAGATTTTATTACTTGTGCTTGGATTTAACATAAAATTAGATGATGTGAGATTATTTGTATATTTTCAATACATAAGTAGAGACATTACTCGTTTTTATAGATTATGAAAAAAATTAAGATGAACTTAATAATTAAATGAGGAAAAGTGCATCAACAAAAAAATATTAGAAGCATTTTATAAATTTTTAAGAGAAAAAAAAAAGGGGAACCTTATCTACAAATTTTTTTTTTTTGGATTTCGGATATAAAAGTGGACAATTCATAATTCATATGGCTAAGCAGGAAGGATTTCTGCGAGTTGTAATCGAACAAGTTTCGCAAACGTGCATGGAAGCTCTATAATGCCAGAGGCTATCCCAAACAGGTAGGTCATAGCCTCAAAGGTGTTTGCAATAATATTTACTTGGGCCGGAAGAGGGTAACATTAAGAAACTATTAAATCTGATTCCAATCCACATATAAAAGCTAGAGTAACATTATCCTAATAAATTGGACAAATTATAACATGTTTATGATGAAAAGTAAGTCTAAACTAAGAATTTCATGTAAGAGACGAAAAACCCAAATCAAGTAAGGATTTTGTTAATGGGTGCCTTTAGGATAATGATTAAGTATCATTAAATACTTCAATTTTATGAGAAATAACAAAATATTAATATTATAATAATGAATCAAAAGACTAAAATACCTTTAAAAGCTGTTTTTGTATTATTTTAATATTTAAATATCATTACTTCCTATAAAGTGGAAGCAATAAATATTCTTTTAACTATTACCCTAAGAGCACTCTTTAACAGGACTCATAAAGTAAAGCCAATAATTCATCCCATGTCATTGATTAAGCCCCAGGGTGGCATTATTACAACAACAAATCAGATTCCAACTTTCGGATTAAGAAAACATAAAAGTCAAAGCAAGATAAAAGAAATTGCTTTATTGTCGGATGTCAAAGACACTTCTGTCACAACTAAAAATAAACAAAAAAAACACTTATATCACATGACTCATATTTAAGGGAAATGATATTTCTACACTAAAAGGTGCTATTTCCGCATTTTTAGTGTGAAAATAACAATTTTTGGTGCAATTTGTACACTAAGAGTTGTTATTTTCGCACCATTAGTTCGGAAATAGCGCCACCCATATTTAAATGCTCATATACAATCAATGTAAAACCCACACCATACCACAACAGTGACCTTCTTTTGTGAAGCCTGCATTGGCTACTGGTTAGCCTTTTTCCACACCAGGCCCCCCACAGATGTGCTATGAATGATAGACTCTTTATGTATTAACTCAAAGAATTTAAGTGTGGGTATTTATTTTTGTTCTTTTCATTGGGTTAACAGAGAAGCTAACTCTATTGCTAATGCCTTACGCACCTAAGTTTACTTCTCACCAATTTATTTCCTTTTGTTGTAATAATGATTCTCTCATTCCCTCATATTTTGAGGTTTGGTTGAGAGACTAGTATTTTTTTTTTTTTAATGAAAACTTATGTTTTTAGCAAAAAGAAATGTTTGGAGTTCAATATATATTGAAGGCTTAATTTGCTACTTTTAAAAATTACAGAGTTTGATTTGTTACACCTATAAATTTTAGAGTTTAAAATATACTTTTCCCCCATATTTTTTATGGATCTCATTTCACGATAAGATTGAATAAATTTAATTAACTAAAAACTTAAATTTTTGGAGAATCGATTTTTTTTTTTTACTTATTTTCTTCTTGTGAACATTATAAACAATTTAAAAAACTGCAAATACTAATCTTAATAATTCAAGCAAATAAATTTCTATCTACCTCTTAAATTTTATGGCAATATATCAATTATATTTAATTGTCAAGAGATTTATAGTTCAATTCGCACCTCTTGATATTCCAAGGAATATGCGTAACAAAAACAGAAAATAGCTAATGTACTTTGGGTCAAGTGGTACCCTTACCCTCCTAAGTATGCGGCCAAGAATTGGGTTCAAACTTCAAATCTCATTGGGTGCATGAGTTTTCACATACCCAAACAAGGAAAAGAAAAGAAAAAGAAAAAGAAGTTTATAAATTGTATACAATTATTTTTAAGTAAGAGTAAAGTAAGAGCCTTGCTTACTTACTTGGGCTTTGAGGTAATTTTCTAAACAAATGTGAATGTAAAGTAAGAGTTGTGAGGGGGCCATAATGAGATTGGTTGGAACGTTGACTGAGCTTTTGAGGGTAAGAGAGTTGAATCCAAAATTCAACTGAGGATTCAAAAGTTGGCCCAAGGGCTAATGGGGTAGCTTCCTTGAAAGACTTTGAATTGAATTTGCCAGGCCCATATCAGCATGAATAGTAACACTACAATCCAATGAAATAACTTGTGTTAGTCACAGCCCAAAACTAGGGTCAAGAGGGGCTTTCTATATCTTGTAAAGAAATTTATCTCAAACTAATAATTTGATATAGTTGTAATATAACATAGATTTAATAAGAGGATAATACTTCCCTTAAGAACTAATGTCTGTCGGATTGCAGAACATAATCTGCCATGCCTGAGTCAAGAGGAGCAGTAGCAGATACAACAGGAAAATGGTCCAACATGAGAGTTTTATTAATAAGAGCCCAAAGAAACAATGGAACGAGACTTCCACTATCTCACAGGGGATCTAGACTTAAAGTATAGCAATTTTAACTGAAATGGACATAGAATCATTAATGCCTTGATTCACTGCTGATATCTGGTGTAATAAATCGAACCCTTAATAATGAACTTGTAGAGACATAAAAGAGTTTGACTAAACGGGAGAGAGTCAATCCTATGAAGCATGCATGAGGGGTAAAATGAGAGCATTTAGGCCTTTGAGTGGTGAGTCTCAAGGTTGAAGAAGACCATGAGCTCAATGTAGTATCTATGGTTGTAACCCGAATTTCTGCCATGAGGCGCTTTTAGGGATATAAGCTTAGATCATGATGTTTTGGGTTTGGGTTGGTGTTTAGGGTTAAGGATCAGAGTTTTAAGGTTGAAGATGACCTTAGAACTCTCTATTTGAGAAGATCAACAAGAGAGTGCTCTAGAAAAGAATAGTCTGACTACTGCTGTAATGAGTTTCAAACCATCCTTGTATTCTCAATGGTGTTGTGATCTAATCTAGTTGTGGGTAAGTGTTTGGGATAATGAGGATTATAAAAAAATGGTTAAAATTGTGATGTCTAAGCTGCTCCTTAAGGTGGTGTTTAAGGGTCTTATTTATAGATGGTTTTTGGTGGGAAATCAACCTTAATCATGAGGTTTCAAATATCAAGGGGAAGAGATAGGATTCCCTTGATGATGGGCTGGTTATGCATGCTTCTTGGCTTTGGTTTCCATGAAATAACAGTCATGCCTCCCAGTAGGCATAAGGCATTTATTCCGGTGGAATCCTAAGCCTATAGGACTAACGCCCCTCCTCCAAACCAAACTCCCTAAGTCTTACAAGTGGAGTGAACCTAGCACAGATCTGGGTTGTAGTGGTCACTCTCTCAGCCTTTATTTTCTAGTTGTGTGATGATTATGAAAATTAAATATGGTTTTCCCTACTGCCACGCATTACTGTTGCGTCTAATGGCCAATAGTGGTCGAAGCTCTTGTCATGATTACTATTTCGGTGACCAATGAATGGATTGCAGACCTATTGGCTTGAAAAAGATAAACCATTAATGTGGGCTTGCTTGCTTTTAATGAGTCTCATGCAAAGGGGCTGATTGACTTGTAAATATATGTTGTTAGGTTATTGCTACAAAGCATTCAGCCAATGGCCATGATTCCCAATTGCATTTTGGACTAATAAATGAGCTTTCTTGTGTCTCCCATGCCTGAAATGAATTAAATGAGAAGAAGAGCACATTCTCCCAATTCTGTAAAAGTAAGAGAAAGAAATGTGGGCCCCATGGAAAGTTATTCCTTGTTTCAGCTTTTATTAAATGTTGTTCTGACTTGTGAGACCCATGGACAGGCTGTCCCAAGCTGGCCAAGGCTGAATTAAGGCTTTGAGTTTCCACTTGGGCCTTCTTTATTCAATAAATATCCTATTTAGACTCGAAATAATGTACTAGAGCTGACAGTAGAAATAATTGGGCTGGGCTTCCAATTGGGCATGGCCAAGTTCTCCGTGGTGGGCCCAATTAATTCATTTAGTACCAAATCTTGAGGCCCATCTCGGCTGGGTTAGTGAGCAGCAATGATAAGTGGGCCAAACCTTCAAGTTTTACTTGCTGGGCTTAGCAGGAATTGCCTTATATGAGCCTAATCAATTGGTAAGGAGTCAATTCATTTTAGGGTCGAAAAAATGGGCATCTTCAAGAGTCTTGCTTACTTGCTTGGAAATGGCTATATCATTTCTTTCAACCAAAAAATCACGATGAAGAATGATTCCTTAACCTTAGCTTTCACTTTATTTGCTAAAAGATAAGTTACTTTATTACATACTTCATTTGGAAATTATATATTTAGTCATTTTAACCAAAATTTATTTTCCATTTTGTTTTTCATTGCAGTTTTACAATCCCAAAGTTCACTTGCTGCCCTTATAACAGAAGTTAGTACAATGAAGTATATCTCTGAACTTGTAAGTGATCCAAGTCCAATTATTTATAAATGACAGCTTTCCTTACTTTCCAATTGAAATGACTGTTAGGCATAGAAATTTCATTATA
>BKZX01022566.1:0-12487 GCA_014362285.1 Fagus crenata
TAAAATGCATAAGAAAGTGCAAACGAAATCTTCCTACCAATCGGAACTCTCTATACAGTTGCCACAATTGTGGTCACGATCTACCTATCAAAGTTTATTGCAAGATCTGCAACCACGATTCGTGTTAGGAGTTGGCGTCGCTATGTGGGATGGACCAGACTGCGAGAGATGACAGCTGGAAGAAAAGGGCTGTGGTTTAGGTAATAAGATGGTTTCTAAGATGTAATGTTTTAGTCGAATTTTTTATCCAATTGTAATAAAGTTGTTTTTTATTTTTGGTAAATGTCATGCAATTCTTTATACTTAATGATTTGGCATACATGAAATATTTTTTTTCTGACTAATAGAAGTCTATCACTGAAGCACTCAAGGAAAGAAACCATACTATGCAGCTTTTTGTGTCACTAAGATTCTGATTTCTTCTCTCACTCAGAGTCAGTTTTTATTTTTTAAATGTGAGATGCAAGGGTAATTTGGTCGTTCATGCACAACTTTAATTTCAATTTATTTTTACATAGTCTAAAACTACCAATATTTCTATTTATAATGATGCAATTTACATCTATCTATATTTTTTTAAGAATGAATTGATTTATGTGTGTAAAAGTATATGTATATCTTTATGTTTCTGTTTATGTTTATTTATATCTATACAAGATTATAACTCAATATATCATTCGTCTAAAAAAATAACTCAATATATCGTGAATAGTGTTACAAACCTGCTTTTTTCTTTTTTCCTGTTTTTTTAGTATTGTGTATAATATAATATCATTTACTGTGTGTAAAAGTGTACTTTCTGTCTATCCATCCAATAAGCTAAAGAAATGGAGAAAAAGAGAAAAATAAAATGAATGAGATTATGGTTATGGTTATGTATAAAGTACAGATAAGCTTAACTAATATGGAATGCATCTATTATTTTGTTAATTCTCTTTCATTTTTTGTGTGCAAAATCAATGGCTCACGAAACGCTATTTTTGACATCTATAATCCAATTATTGTCCATTGCACTTTTGATTTGCTATAATAGTTTGGAATTTCAACTCCATTGGATGAAAAGGTACGACCATGATATTGGACACGCTGCATGTGGTTGAATCATTAATAATGACCCATCCACAAACAGTGAGTTGACATTTGTTAGTCGCCTGATGCTCAATATAGCTCTGGGTTTGTAGATTTTCATCTTATTAATTCATTCCCATTTTAATTTAAAAGGGTGATACTTTCAATTTCTTCTCTTTGTTTGGCAGTGCTTACACTCTCTTTAAATTACATTCAATTGATGTCATTTTTGATCCCATGTAAAATGCATAAGAAAGTGCGAACGAAATCTTCTTACCAATTGCAACTCTATATATAGTTGCCAAAATTGTGGTCATGATCTACCTATCAAAGTTTATTTCAAGATCTGCAACCACGATTCGTGTTAGGTGTTGGCGTCGCTAGGTGGAATGGACCAGACTGCGTGAAATGACAGCTTGAAAAAAAGGGGTGTGGTTTAGGTAATAACATGGTTTCTAAGATGTAATGGTTTAGTCGAATTTTTTATCGAATTGTAATAAAGTTGTTTTTTATTTTCGGTAAATGTTATGCAATTTTTTATATGTAATGATTTGGCTTACATGAAATGTTTTTTACTCGAATAATAGAAGTCTATCACTTAAGCACTCAAGGAAGGAAGCCATACTATGCAGCTTTTGGTATCACTAAGATTCTGATTTCTTCTCTCACTCAGAGTCACTTTTTATTTTTTAAATGTGAGACGCAAGGGTAATTTTGACGTTCATGCACTACTTTTAATTTCTATTTATTTTTACACAGTCTAAATCTATCAATATTTGTATTTATAATGATGCAATTTACATCTATCTATATTTTTTTAAGAAAGAATTGATTTATGTGTGTAAAAGTTTAAGTATATCTTTATGTTTCTGTTTATGTTTATTTATATCTATACATGATTATAAGTCAATAAATCGTTTGTCTAAAAAAATAACTCAATATATCGTGAATAGTGTTAAGAACCTGCTTTTTCTTTTTTTCTTTTTTTTAGTATTGTGTATAATATAATATCAATTACTGTGTGTAAAAGTTTACTTTCCGTCCATCCATCCAATAAGCTAAAGAAATGGAGAAAAAGAGAAAAATAAAATGAAAGAGATTATGGTTATGGTTATGTATAAAGTACAGATAAGCTTAACTAATATGGAATACATCTATTATTCTGTTAATTCTAGTTCATTTTTGGTGTGCAGAATCAATGGCTCACGAAACGCTATTTTTGACGTCTATAATCCAATTATTGTCCATTGCACTTTTGATTTGCTATAATAGTTTGGAATTCCAACTCCATTGGACGAAAAGGTACGATCATGATATTGGACACGCAGCATGTGGTTGAATCATTAATAATGACCAAATCCAAAAATAGTGAGATGACATTTGTTAGTCGCCTGATGCTCGATATAGCTCTAGGTTTATAGATTTTCATCATATTAATTGATGCTCACTTTAATTTAAAAGGGTGATACCTTCAATTTCTTCTTTTTGTTTGGCAGTGCTTTCACTTTCTTTAAATTACATTCAAATGATGTCATTTTTTATCCCAAGTAAAATGCATAAGAAAGTGCGAACGAAATCTTCTTACCAATCGGAACTCTCTATTCAGTTGCCACAATTGTGGTCACGATCTACCCATCAAAGTTTATTGCAAGATCTGCAACCACGATTCGTGATAGGAGTTGGCGTCGCTGTGTGGGATGGACCAGACTGCGAGAGATGACAGCTTGAAGAAAAGGGCTGTGTTTTAGGTAATAAGATGGTTTCTAAGATGCAATGTTTTAGTCGAATTTTTTATCAAATTGTCATAAATTTTTTTTTTATTTTTGGTAAATGTTATGCAATTTTTTATACGTAATGATTTGGCATACATGAAATGTTTTTTTTTTTTTGAATAATAGAAGTCTATCACTTAAGCACTCAAGGAAGGAACCCATACTATGCAGCTTTTGGTGTCACTAAGATTCTGATTTCTTCTCTCACTCAAAGTCAATTTTTATTTTTTAAATGTGAGACGCAGGGGTAATTTGGTCGTTCATGCACTAGTTTAATTGCAATTTATTTTTACACAGTCTAAAACTATCAATATTTCTATTTATAATGATGCAATTTACATCTATCTATATTTTTTTAAGAATGAATTGATTTATGTGTGTAAAAGTATATGTATATCTTTATGTTTCTGTTTATGTTTATTTATATCTATACAAGATTATAACTAAATATATTGTTCGTCTAACAAAATAACTGAATATATCGTGAATAGTGTTACAAACCTGCTTTTTTTTTTTTTTTTTTTTTTTAGTATTTTGTATAATATAATATCATTTACTGTGTGTAAAAGTGTACTTTCCGTCCATCCATCCAATAAGCTAAAGAAATGGAGAAAAAGAGAAAAATAAAATGAAAGAGATTATGGTTTTGGTTATGTATAAAGTACAAATAAGCTTAACTAATATGGAATACATCTATTATTCTGTTAATTCTATTTCATTTTTTGTGTGCAGAATCAATGGCTCACGAAACGCTATTTTTGACGTCTATAATCTAATTATTGTCCATTTCACTTTTGATTTGCTATAAGAGTTTGGAATTCCAACTCCATTGGACGAAAAGTTACAATCATGATATTGGACACGCTGCATGTAGTTGAATCATTGATAATGACCAAATCCAGAAACAGTGAGATGACATTTGTTAGTCGCCTGATGCTCGATATAGCTCTGGGTTTATAGATTTTCATTGTATTAATTCATTCTCACTTTAATTTAAAAGGGTGATACTTTCAATTTCTTCTTTTTGTTTGGCAGTGCTTTCATTCTCTTTAAATTACATTCAAATGATGTCAGTTTTTATCCCAAGTAAAATGCATAAGAAAGTGCGAACGAAATATTCTTACCAATCGGAACTCTCTATACAGTTGCCACAATAGTGGTCACGGTCTACCTATCAAAGTTTATTTCAAGATCTGCAACCACGATTCGTGTTAGGAGTTGGCGTCGCTAGGTGGGATGGACTAGACTGCGAGAGATGACAGCTTGAAGAAAAGGGCTGTGGTTTAGGTAATAAGATGGTTTCTAAGATGTACTGTTTTAGTCGAATTTTTTTATCAAATTGTAATAAAGTTGTTTTTTATTTTTGGTAAATGTTATGCAATTTTTTATATGTAATGATTTGGCGTACATGAAATGTTTTTTTTTTTTAATAATAGAAGTCTATCACATAAGCACTCAAGGAAGGAACCCATACTATGCAGCTTTTGGTGTCACTAAGATTCTGATTTCTTCTCTCACTCAGAGTCACTTCTTATTTTTTAAATGTGAGACGCATGGGTAATTTAGTCGTTCATCCACTACTTTAATTCTATTTAATTTTACACAGTCTAAATCTTTCAATATTTGTATTTATAAAGATGCAATTTACATCTATCTATATTTTTTTTAGAATGAATTGATTTATGTGTATAAAAGTATAGGTATATCTTTATGTTTCTGTTTATGTTTATTTATAACTATACATGATTATAACTTAATATATCGTTCGTCTAAAAAAATAACTCAATATATCGTGAATAGTGTTACGAACGTGCTTTTTTTTTTTTTTTTTTTTTTTTTAGTATTGTGTATAATATAATATCATTTATTGTGTGTAAAAGTTTACTTTCCGTCCATCCATCTCATAAGCTAAAGAAATGGAGAAAAAGAGAAAAATAAAGTGAAAGAGATTATGGTTATGGTAATGTATAAAGTACATGTCACGACCCAAATCCGTAATATGATTCAGAGTCGGACCGGTATGCTAATACCAAGCCTGTGCCTGATATTAACACGAACCAACTAAAATGAGTATGAATTTTTTTTTCTTATTTCCTCTCTTTTCTCATCTTGATTCTTTAACTTCTTCTTGGGTTGAAAACTCCCATAATATAATAACATACTCCTTTACAAAATAACTGAATATAATAGTCCACCTAAAGGAAGTGATAGTAATCAGAGCATCTATAACTGTTTATACAAAATACATCAATATGTGGACATAAAAACTCTAATATAGCGGAAGACTATTTAAACCTATACATCACTTCTGTTTTATTTATATAAAAAACTCAAAACATCTAAAACTTGTTCTAGATACCACAAACTTGTTCCTCCATGCCGAGACTCTTGGCTGCACCATAGGATGTTCCTGCAATCTGAGCAATCCATTTTGCTCAGGAAGGGAATTGTGACATGAAGATTTAACAGTATGCATGAATGCATGATAAACAGAAATATCTTTGTGGATATGACTTGCGTATAAACAGTTCATGCTAAAATGATTTCATGGGTTTCTTTCACATATATGTTTCATACTGATGAACATAATATCTGATAACTTGTAAAGCATAATATATTTATTGAAATCTAAACATATAGCATGATTCTCTTATATGTAAACTAAACATATTCCCTTAAACTGTTCTGAAGAGAAAACTCATCTCATACTCTTGCATAATATAGCAAAACTATATGGAACATGTAATTGTACTTTATCTTTAAGACTATGCCCCTCGTGACCTTACTGGTGCCATGTTTACAGGGTATGAAACCCCTCGTGGCCTTCTTGCCAGTCTACAAAGATCCGAAGATCCTCTCGTGGCCTGGGTTGCCATATCTTCAGGGAATACAACCTCTCGTGACCTTACTTGTTGCCGGTCTACAGGGAATAAAACCCCTCGAGACCTTCTTGCCATGTCTTTAGGGCATACGATCCCCTCGTGGTCTTGGGTTGTCAGTCTACAGGGCATCACACTCAAAACTGTTTTGATGTTCTTAAAACATATCATGCTTGTTTATTTTTCAATCTCTCTCTTGCCTTACTAAGCCAAAATTATAACATATCCACAACTTATTTCTAAAATCTGTCTTAACTGTACTAACTCAAAACTGTTTCTAAATCAATGCACATTTTCTCTATAAACAAATATCAAACTAAGTTTATTGAAAGCATTGATAAAACATATATAAATATATTCTTAAAACATGGACTATTAAATTTTCATGGCACATTCCCTTACCTCAATCCAGCAGCAGCACAGCAGTCTCAAAGCTTGCAATGGAGTTCTCTACTTTCCTTGTTCAGTCCCTAGACCAAAGGATATTAAAATCCAATGATTAGCAGACATTCTAACTCACAAAAGTACTCATGGCTTCCCTTAACTATCAATTCTATAGGTTTTCTAATCCTTCTCACATCCTTACCCTATTTAGGTTCCGAGGAGTCTCTATATCGCAACCCAAAGGCAACCAAACAAGCAAACGAAATAATAGTGGCAAAACATCAAAACTAGTTCTATTTACTGCCTAAAACAGAAACTGTATTGCTGGACTCAAAATATTTCTTTTTTATACTAGATGGTATAATTAGGACATATAAAAATTCACCCATTTAGTAAACACATTATTTATCATGCATACCAAATTTTAGCTCAATTCACTTGTCCAATTGCAAGAATAAATTCTTCAAAAATCCATGATTTACAAGTTGCTGCAACATATCCCCTGCTATACAGCCCACTTCTAAGCCTTATATGACCAACCAAAAGGTGTCATAAACTCATGAAATTTTATAGGAGAATACCTATATATGTGTATCATGTGACCCTAAATTTTCAGCTCAATTTGAGCTTTATACAAAATTATAAAATTCAACCAAGACAGAAAACTCAAATCTGTCAGCACAGTTTTGAAGGCAACTTTAGATCAGTACCCACAATTCCTTATTCACTAAAATCACATGAGGCTAATTCCATCAAGAACATATACATCCTAGAATTCCAGAAAATTATCCCAATCACTTAAATTCCAAATATTGGATTTATTATGTAATTTCAAACCAACAAACACAGAATCTGTCAAATGGACAGATTGTACAGTTTTCTTATAAAATAACAAATAATTATCAAAACTCAATATTTTTCTATGAAATTTCATATACCTAAACTAGACATATGATAGATTATCCTAGAGAAAACCGTTTCCTCATATCTATTTTCAAAAATAACAGAATTTCCACGAAATTTTACTGTTCACGCTTATCTGACAGAGCAATAAAATTTCCAGCAACTACTACTTCAAATCCCACATGCATGTCCATAGAAATCCATTTTCCCTAACCCAAAATCATATTTCTACAAACCCATAACCTCAAAGTATAGAAATCATAAAGATCAACCAACCATTTCACTATACCCATTTCAAAACATATATGAAAAGCTAAGATTTCACCTAATCTAACACATGCATGAAGTTTCAGTTGAAACCCCCAATTAAACTCCATGAAACCCTAGAGAATTTGAGGAATTTACCTTCTAAGGTTTGGGAATATAAGCCCTAACAAGAGCTTATCCTTTTCTTGATGGAGGGAAGCTTGAAGAAGAGCAACTATGGAGGTTCTTCCTCCAAGGGATTTTCGGCCAGCAGAAGGGGGAGAGCTTCTCTCCCTCTTTTCCTTTCTTTCCTCTTAAAATGTGTATTGAAATGAGGAAGTGACCGGCTATTAAAGGGGAAAATGGGCTGACCATGGGTTTAGTTAAATGTATGGCTGGCTGGGTTAGTGGGAGTGGTTTTCTTTTGTTTTTTATTTTTATTTTTAGTAAGTTGACTAGACTTAAGTTTAGGTTGTCTCTTTAACTAAACTTACACTACTTGATATTACACCATTTCTATATATATATATATATATATATATTATTATCATTTTAATGTCAATGTAATATGATATTATTACTTAATCAAACTATATGGTATATCCATTTTAATAATTTACCATGTAAATTATTAAACCTATAGTCCTTTTGTAACTTAGTACTAATATAAGTAATTTATTATACTAGGTGGTGCGGGGCATCACAGTACAAATATGCTTAACTAATCTGGAATACATCTATTATTCTGTTAATTCTATTTCATTTTTTGTGTGCAGAATCAATGGCTCATGAAACGCTATTTTTGACATCTATAATCCAATTATTGTCCATTTCACTTTTGATTTTCTATAAGAGTTTCGAATTCCAACTCCATTAGACGAAAAGGTACGGTCATGATATTGGACACGCTGCATGTAGTTGAATCATTGATAATGACCACATCCACAAACAGTGAGATGACATTTGTTAGTTGCCTGATGCTTGGTATAGCTCTGGGTTTATAGACATTCATCTTATTAATTCATTCTCATTTTAATTTAAAAGGGTGATACTTTCAATTTCTTCTCTTTGTTTGGTCGTCCTTTCACTCTCTTTAAATTACATTCAATTGATGTCATTTTTTATCCCAAGTAAAATGTATAGGAAAGTGCGAACGAACATCTTCTTACCAATCGGAACTCTCTATACAGTTGCCACAATTGTGGTCACGATCTACCTATCAAAGTTCATTTCAAGATTTGCAACCACGATTCATGTTTGGAGTTGGCATTACTGGGTGGGATGGACCAGACTGTGAGAGATGACAGCTTGAAGAAAAGGGTTGTGGTTTAGATAATAAGATGGTTTCTAAGATGTAATGTTTTAGTCGAATTTTTTATCGAATTGTGATAAAGTGGTTTTTTATTTTTGGTAAATGTTATGCAATTTTTTATATGTAATGATTTGGCTTACATGAAATGTTTTTTATTCGAATAATAGAAGTCTATCACTTAAGCACTCAAGGAAGGAACCCATACTATACAGCTTTTGGTGTCACTAAGATTCTGATTTTTTCTCTCACTCAGAGTCACTTTTTATTTTTTAAATGTGAGACGCAGGGGTAATTTTGTCGTTCATGCACTACTTTAATTTTGATTTATTTTTACACAGTCTAAATCTATCAATATTTGTATTTATAATGATGCAATTTACATCTATCCATATTTTTTTAAGAATGAATTGATTTATGTGTGTAAAAGGATATGTATATCTTTATGTTTCTGTTTATGTTTATTTATATCTATACATGATTATAACTTAATATATCGTTCGTCTAAAAAAATAACGCAATATATCGTGAATAGTGTTACGAACCTACTTTTTTTTTTTTTTCTTTTTAGTATTGTGTATAATTTAATATCATTCACTGTGTGTAAAAGTTTACTTTCCGTCCATCCATCTAATAAGCTAAAGAAATGGAGAAAAAGAGAAAAATAAAATGAAAGAGATTATGGTTATGGTAATGTATAAAGTGCAAATAAGCTTAACTAATATGGAATACATCTATTATTCTGTTAATTCTATTTCATTTTTTGTGTGCAGAATCAATGGCTCACGAAACGCTATTTTTGACGTCTATAATCCAATTATTGTCCATTTCACTTTGGATTTGCTATAAGAGTTTGGAATTCCAACTCCATTGGAAAAAAAGGTACGATCATGATATTGGACACGCTGCATGTAGTTGAATCATTGATAATGACCACATCCACAAACAGTGAGATGACATTTGTTAGTCGCCTGATGCTTGATATAGCTCTGGGTTTGTAGATTTTCATCTTATTAATTCATTCTCATTTTAATTTAAAAGGGTGATACTTTCAATTTCTTCTCTTTGTTTGGCAGTGCTTTCACTCTCTTTCAATTACATTCAATTGATGTCATTTTTTATCCCAAGTAAAATGTATAGGAAAGTGTGAACGAACATCTTTTTACCAATTGGAACTCTCTATACAGTTGCCACAATTGCGGTCACGATCTACCTATCAAAGTTCATTTCAAGATCTGCAACCATGATTCATGTTTGGAGTTGGCATCGCTAGGTGGGATGGACCAGACTGCAAGAGATGACAGCTTGAAGAAAAGAGCTGTGGTTTAGATAATAAGATGCTTTGTAAGATGTAATGTTTTAGTCTAATTTTTTATCGAATTGTAATAAAGTTGTTTTTTATTTTTGGTAAATGTTATGTAATTTTTTATATGTAATGATTTGGCTTACATGAAATGTTTTTTATTCGAATAATAGAAGTCTATCACTTAAGCACTCAAGGAAGGAACCCATACTATGCAGCTTTTGGTGTCACTAAGATTCTGATTTCTTCTCTCACTCAAAGTCACTTTTTATTTTTTAAATGTGAGATGCAAGGGTAATTTTGTCGTTCATGCACTACTTTAATTTTGATTTATTTTTACACAATCTAAATCTATCAATATTTGTATTTATAATGATGCAATTTACATCTATCTATATTTTTTTAGGAATGAATTGATTTATGTGTGTATAAGGATATGTATATTTTTATGTTTCTGTTGATGTTTATTTATATCTATAAATGATTATAACTTAATATATCGTTCGTCTAAAAAAATAACTCAAGATGTCGTGAATAGTATTACGAACCTGCTTTTTTTTTTTTTTTTTTTTTTATTGTGTATAATATAGTATCATTTACTTTGTGTAAAAGTTTACTTTCCGTCCTTCCATCTAATAAGCTAAAGAAATGTAGAAAAAGAGAAAAATAAAATGAAAGAGATTATGGTTATGGTAATGTATAAAGTACAAATATGCTTAACTAATATGGAATACATCTATTATTCTGTTAATTCTATTTCATTTTTTGTGTGCAGAATCAATGGCTCACGAAATGCTATTTTTGACGTCTATAATCCAATTATTGTCCATTTCACTTTTGATTTGCTATAAGAGTTTAGAATTCCAACTCCATTAGACAAAAAGGTACGATCATGATATTGGACACGTTGCATGTAGTTGAATCATTGATAATGACCACATCCACAAACAGTGAGATGACATTTGTTAGTTGCCTGATGCTTGATATAGCTCTGGGTTTATAAATTTTCATCTTATTAATTCATTCTCATTTTAATTTAAAAGGGTGATACTTTCAATTTCTTCTTTTTGTTTGGCAGTGCTTTCACTCCCTTTAAATTACATTCAATTGATGTCATTTTTTATCCCAAGTAAAATGTATAGGAAAGTGCGAGCGAACATCTTCTTACCTATCGGAACTCTCTATACAGTTGTCACAATTGTGGTCATGATCTACCTATCAAAGCTCATTTCAAGATTTGCAACCATGATTCGTGTTTGGAGTTGGCGTCGCTAGGTGGGATGGACCAGACTGCGAGAGATGACAGCTTGAAGAAAAGGGCTATGGTTTAGATAATAAGATGAATTCTAAGATGTAATGTTTTAGTCGAATTTTTTATCGAATTATAATAAAGTTGTTTTTTTATTTTTGGTAAATGTTATGCAATTTTTTATATGTAATGATTTGGCTTACATGCAATGTTTTTTATTCGAATAATAGAAGTCCATCACTTAAGCACTCAAGGAAGGAACCCATACTATGCAGCTTTTGGTCTCACTAAGATTCTAATTTCTTCTCTCACTCAGAGTCACTTTTTATTTTTTAAATGTGAGACGCAGGGGTAATTTTGTCGTTCATGCATTACTTTCAATTTCTATTTATTTTTTGACAGTCTAAATCTATCAATATTTGTATTTATAATGATGCAATTTACATCTATATATATATATATGTATTTTAGAATGAATTGATTTATGTGTGTAAAAGTATATGTATATCTTTATGTTTCTGTTTATGTTTATTTATATCTATACATGATTATAACTCAATATATCGTTCGTCTAAAAAAATAACTCAATATATCGTGAATAGTGTTACGAACCTTTTTACAAATAAATAGTGTTACAAATAAGCTTAACTAATATGGAATACATCTATTATTTTGTTACTCAATTTTATTTTTATGTTACTCAATTTTTGGTACGATTATGATATCGGACACATTGCATATAGTTGGATCATAATAATGACCGCCTCCACCAACAATGAGTAGACGTTTGTCAGTCACTTGATATTGGTATAGTTCTGGGTTTATCATTATTGTCTGTCTCACTGTACTTAGCAGAGGTTTCCCCTACCCAAATAAGGGCCGCTATAGTTGGCGTCAATGGTTTAATGGTTACTTTAGGTCAGTTGGTTCCCTAGTTTATTAATTTATGCATCTATGAGGTATTTCAGGTTTTACCTAACGTTAGTTGGGAAGGTTGTCAAAACATCTTTTCAACGGTATTTCCATCGACGGCTTTCGAGGGTCATCTTGACCGTCAAAACAACGTGTTTCAAAGGTTTTTATTACTTATTTTGAGGGTTTTGACCTTGGAAAAAAGCCAATTTTTTTGTAGTACATAATAATACATTAACATTTATCAATATCATCATAAAACATATATATTTTTAAAGACTTATAAATAAAGATAAACATACCCTCGATTCTCATTGGTGTCATGGAAGACATCCTAAACATTTTAAATATACCTCATCTACTTATGATATCCAAAGCTATTATAAAACTTTTTTTCTTTTTACCTTTTTTTACAAAGAAAAATGTTTAATAAACTGTTGGACTTGTTTTCTTTTTCTTTTT
>BKZX01022568.1:0-10139 GCA_014362285.1 Fagus crenata
TCTTGCATGAACAAAGGACATATACTGAACATAGAAACCAAAATTTATAATATCCTTAAGCAACAAGTCTATAATAGAGAAAATCACACAAATGAATTACACAGCTACAAAAGAGATTCTTAAGATGGTGACTTACAAAAATTCAGAGAGAAAAAAAGTTGATCAGCCGTGCAGATTCATGACAGCTAGTAGTTTCACTGGATTCCTCTTCCTCACAAGCAGCTTCATTTAGATTAGGGAGACGTATCCTCTTTGGGTGTGGTACGTCTACGTCATTAGAAGTACCTGCTTCTCCTCTAGGTCCAGACAGCTCATCCTCATCATAGTAATCAAAATCATCAAAATCATAAGGAATGATGCTGCACCCAGTCATAGTTTGTTTGAGATCTTCAATGGCTTTCTTGTCAACCAAACGAGCCCCGCACTTCGTAACCTCCAAGCCTGCACCATATGTCTCACATCCAACTGTAATCCAACTGAATCCATTAGTATGGATTGGACTCAATCGCTCTTCAAAATCCCCTTTCTTAAAGGGAAAATATTTCAGCCAAAGGTTATATGAGTCAATCTCAACAAATTCTTCGGGAATAACATGGCCTTCGCATTCTCCAGTACATCCGATGACACTATAGCGCCAACGAACACAAAATCCTGAGATTTTATATGGAGATTGGTGAAGTGGTTGATGCTGGCGACGCACGAAAACAGCACACACAGCGATTCCCATAAAATCTGAAGGCCCTTCGTGGAAATCCATTGAAGCCCCCACGCTTTGATGGCTAAACCATTTTGGAATTTCACTTCCAGGAATAATGACACCAATTCCCCTTAAATCTGGTCTCTGAAACATACAAATCAAGATCTTAGAACTGAGAGAAATTAGAGAGAGAGATGAGAGAGAGAGAGTGAATGAAAGAGACCTGAAAGTAACGTCTTAGCACTGTTAAGAAAATGTTACTTCCATAGCCTTGATTCTCAATTAATTTGAAGCAATTGAGAAGAGAGAGACTCGGATGAAAATCATCTTCAGGTCTTATTGGTAATGTTTCTAGTGAGGTACAACCATCTACACTAATATCCTTAATATTTAATGGAAGAGCTGGCAACAATTGAAGATCCGTGCAACAACTCAAATCAAGAATATAGAGATTTTTTAAGAGAACGATGGAGGGAGGTAGCCCTCTTATAGCAGTTCTACACACAGATAGCTCCTCCAAGCCTTCGAGATTCCCTAAGTTCTCTGGTAGTTTGTCAAGTTTTGAGCAGCCATATAAGTTGAGATATTGTAGAGAGGACAAACTACAACTGGCATTAGAAAGACTTGAAAGATTCTTGCAGTCTCTTAGATCCAATTTAATAAGGCCAGTCAAATGCTCCACTGATAGATCTTTTATGGCAGTATTTTCCAAATAAAGTATTGACAAAAGTGACATATTCCCAACAATCTTGGGGAATTTCTTCAGTCTTGAACAACCAGAAAGATAAAAAATTTCCAGAGATTCCAAACTAATATAGTCTGGAAGGCTTTCAAGATTTTTGCACTCATTCATATTCACTCGAATAAGGCATTTCAGATTTCCAAAAGATGGATCAATCTTAGACAATCGTGTACAACTGTGAAGAATCAGTTCCTCAAGATTTGGGGCTCCACTGAGGTTCGGGGTCTCAATCAAGTTTCGAGATCCACTCAGGTCAATGAGTTTTAACCCATTTAAACTCTGTTATAAACCAATAAATAATCAGATGAAATCAACGTCCAAAAATATGAAGAAAATACACATTTGTATAAGCGAAATCTTACCATAACTCCTCTCCACAATTGTTTGATGTGACTATCCCTCATTCTAAGTTCAACAAGATTATTTGGTTGGAAACCGGTTGGCATTGATTCTAAAGGATATCCATGCCATTTTATAAAGCGTAACTCATTAGAAAGATAACTAAGACCTTGTGGAAATTGCACATCACCAATTTTAAGCATTTTCAAATTTATCATCTTTGAGAAGGATGCAGCATTCAAGTGTTCCTCTTTATGAAGAGGTGTTGTTAGGACTATGCTTTCAACTTGCTTTGTTCCCTAAAAACCAAGAACAATGAAATTAGAATATTTGGAAAATCCTTAGAAGAATTTGTAAGAATATATATATACTTCTCTAAGTTTAGGTCTAGACTAGCCAACTTACAGTATTATTCTTCAATACATGAAGGATATCTTTATAAAACCACAACCTACTACGTCCACCAGGCTCTGTAGGGGATTCACGACGAACAATTTCCTTACCCAACTCTTGAAGTAAATCATGCATCTGAAAGCATCCCGATGAGATGGTTATAAGAGATTTTTTCAGAAGAACATCTATATCGATTTCTGGCCTATCATAGAGTGTTTGTAGTATATTTGTTACACAAACACTTTCTAAGAAACAAGAAATATCTAAAAATATGTTTTTCTCTCTTTCCTCAAGGTCATCAAAACTTATTTGAAGCACATCCAAAATATTTCTAGGAGGATTTTCTTTAAATCTACGAAGGGCACTTTCCCATAAATTTAGACTTCTACGAATTAGGAAGGAACCCAAAACTTTGAGAGCTAAAAGAAGGCCCTGAGCATAATATATAAACTTCTGGGACAACTCTTCATAACCTTCTGGGGGATGGTCTTTCTTGAAGGCTTTTCGACTAAAGAGCTTAAGAGATTCATCATTGTTTAATCCCCTATGTTTGTATATTTGAAATTCAGCCAATTGATGCCTGATTAATTGATGTTGATCTCTGGTTGTAATAATAATTCTACTTCCTTGACCAAACCAACTTTTCTCACCTCCTAATGCTTCCAATTGATCAGGTTGATCCACATCATCAAGAATGACAAGAACTCTTTTATGACGTAATCTTTCCTGTATTATCATTCTTAATCGCCATTGATCACTTAGAAAATCAGTACTCCAAAACAAGACATCAGAAAGTAGTCGTTTCTGTAAAGAAACTAGACCATGTTTTCCACTTTCTTCTCTAACATTGGCAAGAAAGCTGCAGCCATCAAAATCATCATGAAATCTTTCATAAACAACTCGTGCTAGAGTTGTTTTACCAATTCCACCCATTCCCCAAATCCCTATAAAGTGAACATCATTCAACCCCATGCCTAATAAATTCACCAGTTCCTCCATACGAGAGTTTATTCCAACAAGATCCTTGTCAACAATTGAGTATGTAGAAGTCAATTTACCAAATATTTTTCCAACTATCTCTTCAATAACTTTTGCCTCATGTTTGCAATGAAGATAAGACACTAAGTTTGTTGAGTTAGTACTGTCCATAAAGAGATAAAATTTTCAGCAAATGTACAATGTTTAGAGTTTAGATTCATTCGATAAGGAAAAGATATAACAAATCAACCAAATAAAACTTGTACTACATAGTTGGGCTTTTGGCCTAAGCGTTTGCCCTAAAATTTTTTTTGTCCTTGCTTATCAAAGCAGTTCTGCAGAAAAGTATATATTAGTAATTGTTGGATTTTCAAATAAGAAACAGCAATCATTAGGTGGATATGATTGGTGTAATCGTCACATACCCAAAAAAAAATAGTATAGTGTTTGGTTGAGAATGGTTGAAAAGTGCCAATACCTTTTCAAGGGCAAGAGTCATGAATTTTTTCCAAGGGAGTCAACAGCCAAGATAAATATCAATAATTTTTAATCCACAAAATCCACTCATATATATCTCTATGGGTGCGTGTAATTTATAATTGCAGCATGCTTTAACATGATTTATCATGTATATATATAACCTTATAGTTTTAAAAGTTTCAAATTACACCCTAAAATTTAAGATGGTTACAAGTTAAACTTTATAGTTGGCTTGTATCAAATTGAACCTTTGACTTTTGGGATTATATACAAACTTCGCAAAAGTTATTCAATTACCAAATTTGGAAGTGTCAAATGGCTATTCTTAGGGTGATAGACACAACAAGCGCCGTTGAAGAAATATTTTCTATCTAAATCAGGGGAGATATCAGCTAGGTACAAACAAATTTTTTTTCTTCCTATTTGTGCTTGTAATTCTTTTCTATCACAAAAGTTATTCAATATCAGATATCTGCTAGTTTTGTAAATTTTCAAATGTTTGGGTGGTTCTCCTTGTTATCATTTTGCTTTATAAAGATAGTCTATTGTTGCAGACTTTTTTTTCCTTTCCCTAAAGTAGAAATTCCTATCTATTCTTAATATAATTTGAATAAGGGGATCAAACCCACACTCTCATAAAGGATGTGTCAATTGGGGGAGGGGGGCTCCACTGGGTTGTTGCAGACTTATAGTAAAACAGACTTAGTGTAATCTGGCTATTGGTTTAATAACAAATGTCTCTTACTAATCAAAAAATAAATAAATAACATTATTCCAAAAAAAAAATCTTACTGATTCCGTAAGTCAAATCCAGCAATACTAGCAACTTGTTCCAAAGCAGCTCTCCATGTGTCCACATCCTCTTTGAAACGCTCTTTATGTTTAGCAAAGGCTTCCACAAAAGTCCCCCTCTGATTCCACACATCACTAGGATCCACGTAGTGGAAAACAGGCAGAACTCTCAGCCTTTTTTTTTTCATGCACTCAATAATCTTTGCTAGTTCAGTCAAGCACCAACTCGATGAAGCATAGTCTTTGGAGAGAATGACGACAGCAAATCTCGATTCTTCTATTGCATTCATGAGCTCTGGGGAAATGACTGTTCCTCGCCTGACTTCTTCATCATCCCTAAATGTGAATATGCCTTTCTGTTTCAAAGCAACATATAGATGGTCTGTAAAATTTGTGCGGGTGTCGGTGCCTTTGAAACTAAGAAAGACATCGTATTTCCATCCATGCGTAACAGAAGAGGATGCACTTTCTGTGCCCATTAAAGCCATCAGAAAATATATTGGTGATTTCTTGAACTACAATATAAATCGATCTGTATAAAAAATATATTGAATTAGAAATGAAGCTAAAAACACAAAAAATAAACTAGAATACAAAGAAGATGGATAGGCTGTTTTAGTGGTCAAGGAAGGCACTATAAATTAGAGAAGTTGGAGAGGCTGTTTTTGTGGTCAAGGGAAGGAATGCACTATAAACTTACTAAGCTTCACTGTAAAGTGCTTAGGTGTTTTGAGATTTTTGAAGCCTTCTAGCCATTAAAAAATTGGAATTGGACTCTTAACGTCAAATAGTATTTTGATTCGATCCTTCTATCCATTTTCTACCCTGATGTGTCCATTAAGTGCCAACTAAACTCAAAACTAGTTTTAACACACTAAAACTATGTCGTTTTGATTTTGAGTAAATTATACTTTTTTTCTTGAAAAAAAAAAAAAAGTATGTCATTGCTTGGAAATTTCTAAAGTAAGACATATTCATATATATTTTAGTGGATGATGAACATATAACACACGTATCTGTAATTCTTCATAGGAAAAAACCTGTTTTTATACTTTAAGAAATGAAACGAGGCTTCAAACAGAGTGTTTTTTTAGAAGTGCTTCAAACACAGTACATACAACCTTGAGTTCAAACAATTTGCATTTTTATTAATTTTCTTCTGATGTCATAACCCGTGTCATCTTTTTCAGAGGTGCCTAAATCATTTACCTTCGAATTAATCTTTCATACAATTATGAACTTCATCAGAGTCAATAAGCAGGGAGGTGTTATAAATTGCCACAAAATAAGACCCAAAAAATAATTAAATAAAAAAAAATTAAGAACATAACCAATTTTAATTAACCCATATTCCAAATGCAAAGAAAAAAAATAACAAATGAAGAGGGTAAAAAGATAAACAACCTCGTCGTGCACGGCTCCCCCACTGAACTTCTGAGTGAGTTTTGTTTAGTTGAAGAAGTGAAGACATTGCTGCAATTTTTATAGCGTTGATTGGTAAGAAGATTAAAAAAACGCGTTCTATCTCGCAAACTCAATGTGAAAATGGGCCTCTTTTCTTGTCTCGTAGTGGTTCTGTCTCTGCTGTCCAGCGATTGATTCGCATTTGAAAAGGGTTTAAAATTATAGAGATTAAGACTGTGAAAGAATTGACAACGACTAGAGGACTTCCAAGCAAACAAATTTATAATCTGTTTTGATTGCAATGGGGGGAGAGAGAAGAGAAGAAAAAAAAAATTACTCCATGGGACTGGGACCATCACCAATCAGTTCATAATATATGAGGGACACAGATTAATGATACCCACAAATCTGAGGACATCACTTTTTATTTCATATAGGCGATAGCCACACAAAGCACTGAGAGCGACACATGGAGGTATGAAAAAAATAAAAAAGTTTTCAACATGACACTTTATAACTCCTGAGAGAGAGACACATGGAGATATGAAAAAAATAAAAAAGTTTTCAATATGACACACTTTATAACTCTATTGTGTTGGAATTTAGTTTGATCTTACCATTTTGTAACTAATTTATATTTATTTTATCTTATCTCAACTCTAACTTATCTTGTATTGATTTAATAAACACATATCTTTATTATTATTGGATCGTTAATTTTTTTAGTCTCAGAGTCTCAACCCATAAGTGTACTCTTGTTTGTCAAGCTGCCTTGTCCCACAACATGAACCACACAAGAAAGAGAATGAGAGATCTTTTGTTGTTTGGTCATTCTCAATTCGTCATAGCCCTTGAAACTGTATATCTAAATGAAAATGACATTTGATAAAAGCCTTTTCATATAGGGAGGAAAGAAAAAGCTTTGCTAGGCTAGATAACACATTCCAAAAAAGCATTAAAAATATAGACTATAGTGTTCAAAAATAAATCCCAAAACTTAAGTATGCCATCTAGATTTTCTAAGCAGACCAGGAGCTCCTATATCATCTTGGGTGTTGCCTCTCCCTCCTATATACCATTTGATAAAATTCCAATTCCATTACCAACTAAGAAAAGATTTATCTTTTAGCTTAGTATTTTATGAATTTAATCAATAAAATACTAGGATGAAACACAAATGATTAGCTTAGTTGCCTTGCAATTTAGACCATCTCCTTTCAGTATTAAAATTTAGATTTAATATTATAAATATAAATATAAATATATATATATATATATTTATTTAATATCATTTAAAATTTTAAAATATTTAATGCTTGGTATATTATCAGATCTAAAAAAATAAAATGTTAGCTGTGAAATGTAGAGGATTATGTTTCTTATTTCTATTCCAAGCTTAAAGAATGGTAGATGAATTTTGCTACTAGTATTTGGAATTATTACTGACCTTATGTTTATTTTACACCCATTACAATCCCATACTTGAACATTTTTTAAAAATAATAATGAATTTTTTTTTTTCATTAAACTTAAGAAAAAGTTGTATGTAGACTTAATAGATAGTAGAAAGAAGATGTGTGAATATGAATCCATCAAACACACACTCACATTTTCTAAAAGGTTAAATTATACTTTTGTTTATTTAGCTTTACTTAATTTTATGTTTCCTTTAGCAGTCAAGTCAACATACCTGCCTTTATGATCTGATTCCTATTAGATTGCTTTTAGTATGAACTTATAAACACTACAAAGTTCTGTGAAATAATATCATACTTGATTAGAATGAATCTCTTGTTATTGTTCCTTAAAAACAAAAAATCAAGTAAAGAACATATAAGGCTAAGGCAACTAAACTGTTCTAAAAAAGTTTAAAACTCCTTTCTTTCCATTTTCTTTCCACTTTCTTACTACTTTCACCTTAAAAGCAATCAATGTGGTATGAGTTGGAAATATCTGTTCAAGCTAGATAATGTAGCTCTTTCATGTGATTACATAATTAGCATGCATTTAACAGCAAACGGAAGAAAAATACAAACTACATTACAATACATTTATCTTAGTCCATTCCAACAGATTAGAAGTATACTTGCACAACTACAAAGATAGAAGTTCATAAATCAATGACAATGCTTTCCTTGCATCCTATCAATCCAATGACAGTCCTTACCAGTAACACCAATAACTGCTATGTCTTCAGTCATCTCTCCTTGAAAACCATCAGAAAGAAGTAACACAAGTTAATAAACAAAAGTGGGTCTCATGTTTAGAATGGTCTAAACTCAAATGCATAGTGAGTCAGCCAGAAGCACTACTTCTTGTTAAAGAAAATAACATACATATGAATTCAAACCATGAAAGCTACGTCCAAGATCATGAAGGATAGTATGCAACTTTGGAAAATTTGATAGATAGGAACGTTAAACAGAGAAAATACATAAATTTGGTTAAAATATATTCCTGCTAACTGTAAAGTATTCATCCTTCAAAATTTTGAAGAAAAAAATGAGGCAGTGCAAAGGTGAGTTGAAGTCCCCCATAGGTTGGATTTGGGAATTTCTAAAGGTTGGATATTGCTTCCCCCCTTCCCTCTCTTTTTTAACTTTAAGAGAGCCTTTATTCGACCTCCACCACCGACCCTTCCCCTCCCCACCATCTAAAGAAAAGAAGAAAGGGAAACTCGGCTTATCAATAAAAGGGTCCGGCTAACAAGTGCTCTAAGGACATGGGTTAAGGTGTATTTTAATATTTAATTATGAGCATTGATACATGTTTGTTTGTTTGTTTTTTTTTTTTTTTTTTTTTTTTTTTTTTTTAAAGCTACACTTATCAATAATTTATTGGTTTGCACACATAAATTTATCTTCGTTGGGTATATTTTTCTTGATATGTGCACACACTTTATTCTTTGGAAAATATATAAAAACATCATTTAATAGAGTATTAAATGTACCTTAATTTATGTCCTTAGAGCATTTGTTAGTAAAACCCTCAATAAAATACTGGGATGAAATGCAAAGGTGCGAAAGTGGGAAGACGATCCATCAAACATAATAAGAAATTATATAGTGTCATTACTCATTAACAAATGCAACCATCAACCATCAGATTGGTGCTAATCATACCTTACATCTTGTTTTTACAAACAAATCAATCACAAACCTAGCTACCAGCAAACTTTTAAGCAGAAGTCATGAAGGATGGGCAGTTAAAACAGAGAACTCTGTTTAGGATAGAGTTGCAGCCACTTCTTTCAAACATCATCCTAATTTTGACATTTTTTCTCACACTCTTCACCATGCTTTCCTCTGTTTTGACCTCTCCATGAATTCTTGAGTTTCTCTGAGACCATATGTGATGGACAGTAAGCCACCACTCTGCAAAATAAACTTTTGAGGCTCTTTCCTCAAAGATTTTTAAAATTTTAATACCCCATGCCATCAAGTCTTCCCAGTCAGATACTAAACAAGACCCCATGACTTCCCTCCATATCCTGTCCTCAATGCCTCCTCTATAGAAAGTGCAAACATCACCACCACTGAAGACCCACTTCAGCATACTGTCTTTTGTGCAAAATCTGTTTTTTATTGTCAACCAGAAAATAAAAGAATGCCTTAGTATGTTAAGAGGGAACCACATAAATTTCCACAAAGGCACTTCATTCTGTTTATGCCTCAACCATTTCGAGTAGCAGTACTGTTTAACTTACCTGAAGATGCTGTCCATATTGCTTAGTCTTCCTCTTTTAACTCAACCAATCTTAGTTTCTTGGTATCAAGTGCTCATGAACCTGTTCATGAGACTATTCAGTACAAATGCATAATTGAAAACTTAACTGAATTGATATCCACAGATCATAAAAGAAGTGCAGCCACCTATCAGTTAGATATTACAAAAGTCAGTTCTAATAGGGCTTTTATCGTAATGTAGTTCTAACTGGCTGACTTACAAATGCACCACGAAACTGTGTTAACTGCAGAAGCAAAATGCATGCAAAAGTAACCAAGCACAACAACTTAAAGAAATATGCAATATTTATTTGGATCCAAAAGGACAAAACTTGAACAAATACTATTAATCTCATTTTGTTGACTGAGGAGGCAAGACAGAAAAAAGATCCATCATCTATTAATAACAACATACCCAATCACCCAAATGCAGGAGGTTCCATCAAGAGGGTAATCCATGTAAAGAAATATATTCTTTTAAGCATATGCTGACAGCATGAATATCGGATAATTTAATCCAAGAGAATGTCCACTTGCTCAACCTGCCTTGATTAAATTTTATTGTCTAGCAGCTCAATACCTAAGAATC
>BKZX01022573.1:0-15135 GCA_014362285.1 Fagus crenata
ATTAGACACTGAAACGCTTAAGAAATTAAAGTATTCAATTTTTTTTTATAAGTTGAAAGGTATTAAACTTAATTCCTCCATAAAAAGCCATCAAAACATATAATTAATCAATCTACATGTGCAAAAATAAAGCTTACAGAGTTTATTTGAGTCTTTGTTGTGATCATACAATATGTTATATACATTGCAAGTCAGTTTTAGGAATAGTTTATGCTATATTTAGCAAAAAAAAAAAAAGAGGAATAGTTTATGCTATGTTCTAGCTCTATGATTAGAATTACATATATGATAAAATACATGTTTTAAAATTGAGTTATACTTTTATTAGACCAACTTACCTTGGTTAAACTACATCTCTAATGTGTTGTTACCCAGTTTACAAAACAAATTTTGTCAACTGAATCCATTAATCGGGTAACTCAAGGGCAATTTAGGAATTTTATCATATCTATTAGATTTATCACAAAATTTATTTGTTAAATTATTATTTTTTTTTTTTTTTGGTGTAAAATACTTTTATTTAAACCTTAAACTTTAAAAATGCTTTATTCAAATATCAAAGTTTCTAAAAATGTTTTATTTAAATCTTATTGTTTCATATAGTTTTATTTAAATCATAGAGTTTTTGGAAAGTTTCATTTAAATCTCAAAATTTGAAATAAATTTCATTTCAACTAATCGCTAACATAATGTTTAATGGTTTTAATTGTTAACATAATAATAAATAAAAAGCTGAGTGAGAGAGAACTGAGAGCTAGCTACTGAGTGAGAGAGAACCATCAAGTGAGAGAGCCATCAAGAGCTGGGACCTGAACTTGAGTTGTCGACGGAGTGAGAGAGAACCACGAGTTGAGCGAGGAGCCTGAGGAGCTCCATGAATGAATCGAGCTCGAGTGAGAGAGATCGAGAACCAAGTGTCACTCCATGAACTAACCGAGCTCGAATGAGAACCTAAGGAGCCTGAGGAATGAACTTGTGCCTTCTCCAACCTTTCAAAACTGAGAGAGCCGAGAATGTGATTTGTTGTTTTGAACCTGCGAGAATGTTGTGTTGTGGTTTTTGTTTGGTTTGCTATTTTGAACCTTTTCTTAAACCTAGAAAGCCGAGAATGTTGTGTTGTGGTTTTTGTTAAAATTTTCTGTTTATGAATGTCTACGCTACATTTTTTAGTGTTAGGTTTAATAATTTATTGCCATTAATGAATTTGATGTTTGTCTTTTGTTGGACATTGTCACATGCATATTGATTCCTTCAAATAAAATGGACCCCACATGTGTTGTCTAATGTGTGCCTTTTTTGAGATTGGTTTGTTCATGAATTTTTTACTTTGCAATTAACAATGCTAATAGTGGTTACTACTTAATTAATTGATTGTATTTCTTGTCCTTTTCGGAGTGTAGATGACTTCAGATTATTTTAAACTTGTGTTGCGTTATAATGGAATTATGGATGGTCACTCGAGTAGGAGGAAGTATATTGGTGGGACAGTGTTGGTGTATGAAAAATATGGAAACTAATTTGTTTTTTGTTCAAGAGATTGAGACCATGTCTTAGGAGTTAGGGGTTTATAATTACATGCAGTTTTACAATGTAATTACTAGGTGTGATTTGAGTGATGGATTGGGATATTTATCTACTGATAGTCACATTATAGAAATGTCCAAGTGTCTTACACCATTGAATCCTAAGGTAGATGTATATGTTGAGCATGAGACCCCTAACCCATTATCAATGGATAAACCGATCGTAATTAGGGATTTTAGTGATAGGAGTGATGATGATGATGTAGGTATTAGGCTTAATAATGATGGCGCTGATTGTAGTGGATATTCAGACAATGGGATTGAAGTTGGTAATGATGTTAGTGAGGAAGAGTTGAATGATGCTCATGTTTATGCTGATGTTGAGGAGCTTTGGTATGTGCATGTTGAAGAGGAAGTTGTGTGCCAAGCTTTGAATGGGAGTGATGTGTGTGAGCATGTGAATGATGACGATAACATGTTTCTTGACTCAGATTCTGATGACGTGCCTTTTATGAGACTATATGATGTCACTATACACAGTCAGTCCTCACATACACATTACCTTAGCTAGCTCTCACAGCCACATAACCCTAACTCTCTATATCCAATCATTTCTATAGATCCAATAGATGACATACCTATTGGATCTGATTATGGGTCCTTTGATCAACTAAACTCCCCAAACAATTCTAATGATGAGCCACATCATATATACCCCGACTGTAGGGCCACAAATTTGGATGATCCAGTCTTCATAGTTGGTATGCATTTTAGGGATAACATTGAATTAAAGGAGACTGTCTTTGCTTATAGGTTAAAGCATGGATTTGGGTTAAGGTTCACTACGAATGAGAGGTGGAAAGTGAGGGTGCATTGTGTGATGGGTTGTCCTTGGAAGTTATTTGCAAGCAAGGGTGATGATGATGAGAGCTTCCAGATTAGTTCATTTGAGAGTGTTCACACATGTAGTAGAGCTTTTCATGGCAGAGTGGTTTCTTCAAGATGGGTTGCAATGAAGTATATTGATCAGTTTAGAATAAATCCTAATATGAACCTTGATGAGTTGATTGGTAAGGTTATGGAGGATCATGAAGTGGAGTTATCTCGGTCCAAGGCTTATAGAGCCAAACAATATGCTAAGGTATTGATTGAAGGGTCATACCTTGAACAATATAGGAGGGTAAAAGATTACTGTGAGGAGTTAATAAGAACAAACCCTGGCACAACAGCTAAGATAGATGTCCATGTACCTAGACAATAGTTTCAAAGGTTATATGATGGATGCAAAAGAGGATTTCTGGATGGTTGTAGACCTATAATTGGGTTGGATGCTTGTCATTTGAAAGGTGTAGTTGTTGGACAACTTTTAGCAATAGTGGGAGTAGATGGAAACGAGGGTATGTACCCGATTGCCTATGTAGTTGCTAAGGCAGAAAGTAGAGAAACTTGGACTTGGTTTTTGAAGAATCTGGTTGGTGATATAAATACAGGATGGTGTTTTGTTTTAGACCAGCAGAAAGGATTAGTACCTGTAGTAAAAAGTGTGATGCAAGGTTCATACCATCGTTTTTGTGGTAGGCATTTGTTTGCAAACTTCAAAAAGAATCACAAGGGTAAAAAATTGAAGGACTTGATGTGGGGGCAGCAAGGTTATCAACACTCCAAGAATTTGATGTCGTTATGAGGTAGATGGAAGCAGTAAGCAAGCCTGCTCATGATTGTTTGCGGGAAATCTGTTACCCTAGTGGGCTAGACATGCATTCCCCCATTACCCTAAGTGCGACATGCTTCTAAACAACCTTTGTGAGACCTTTAATTCTAAGATTGTGGTTGCAAAAACAAATCCTGTCATGACCATGCTTGAAACCGTTGGAAGATACCTTATGACTAGAATCCAGAAGAACAAAGATGTGATGCTAAAGTATCAAGGCCCAATTTGTCCAAGAATCCAAGAGAAACTACAAAAATGTAACGAGGAAAGCAAGGGTTGCACTCCAAAATGGGGAGGGGGAAACAGGTATGAGGTGACTAGTGATGGGAAGAAATATATAGTTAATATAGTGAAGAAATCATGTGCTTGCAGCAAATGGGATTTGATTGGGATACCTTGCAAGCATGCTATTCGTGCAATGTCATACAAGGGACATAATTTTGAGGATTATGTAGATGACTATTTTAAGCAAAAGACATATATGAGAGTATATTCACACCTTATTCAACCATGCATTGGACTTGATTTTTGGCCAATAGGTGACAGAGATATAGTCCTTCCTCTTATACACAGAAGACAACCTGGGAGATAAAAAAGGATGCACAGAATAAGAGATTCCGATGAGCATCAAAACTCCTATAAATTGGAAAGGAATCAAAACTTTTTGAGATGTGGTCGATGTCACCAAGTTGGGCACAACAAGAGATCATGCAAGAAAAAGTAAACAATGCCTGTTGGTGTAGGGCAAACTAAGGCAAGGCAAAGGGTAGGAAGAATGTGGCATCAAGTGATAAGGGAAAGGGCAAAAAGAGGGTAAGTTGTTATTGTACTTGTTTTTTGGTAACTTGTTGAAACTTGCTTTGTATTTAACTTCTTTTTTTTTTTTTTTTTTTTTGTTAATGCAGGCATGCAGCACAGATGTGAATTTCATGGGCTTTAGGATACTAGCTGGTGTAGGGCAAGATGAGACAAGGGCAAAGGGAAAGAAGAATATGGCATCAAGTGATAAAGTGATAAAGGAAAGGGAAAAAAAGGGGTAAGTTGTTATTTAACTTTTATTTTGTTTGTTAACTTTTTGTAACTTGCCTTGTATATAACTTGTTTATTTGTAATGCAGGCAGCTAACACAGAGGAGAACTCCATGGGTTTTAGGGTACCAATTGGCATGAGTAGTCAACATAGCAATGTTAGTATGTTTTTCTTTTTGAACAATTTCCAAGTTTATTATTATAAACTATGTTAACTAAAATATCCTTTATTACTATGGTTTAGATATCGGATAGTCTAGCAATTTACAACTCTTCGGCACCTGCAACAAGTTCAAAAGATACAAGATCAAGGAATGACATTTATGGGGTCCAAAGTTCAAGGGACAAACAATGACATTCCAAATGTAAACTTTTGACATGCACTTTGATTTTTTATGTCGTTAAAACTGTCTTCCTTAAGAAAATTTTCTGGCTTGCAGATATGCAACATGTGTCATTCCAACAAGCGCCTTCTTTGCTTCTAGTTTATGGTAAGTAATTTATATTGTAGAATTAGACTTCTAGTCAAATGCTCACACAAATCACTCCCATTCAAAGCTTGGCACACAATATGTGCATACCAAAGCTCTTCAACATCAACATGAACATGGTTATCATTCAACTCTTCCTCACTAACATCATTACCAACTTCAATCCCATTGTCTGAATATCTACTACAACTAGCGCCATCATCCTTAAGCTTAATACCTACATCATCATCATCACTCCTATCACTAAAATCCCTAATTACGATGGGTTTATCCATTGATAGTGGGTTAGGGGTCTCATGCTCAACATATACATCTACCTTAGGATTCAATGGTGTAAGACACTTGGACATTTCTATAATATGACTATCAGTAGATAAATATCTCAATCCATCACTTAAATCACACCCAATAATTACATAGTAAAATTGCATGTAATTATAAACCCTTAACTCCTTACACATGGTCTCAATCTCTTGAACAGAAAACAAATCAGTTTCCATATTTTCATACACCAACACTGTCCCACCAATATACTTCCTCCTACACGAGTGACCATCCATAATTCCATTATAATACAGCACAAGTGTAAAATAATCCGAAGTCATCTACACTCCGAAAAGGACAAGAAATACAATCAATTAATTAAGTAGTAACCACTATTACCATTGTTAATTGCACAAAGTAAAAAATTCATGAACAAACCAATCTAGAAAAAGGCACACATCAGACAACACATGTGGGTCCATTTTATTTGAAGCAATCAATATGCATGTGACAATGTCCAGTAAAAGACAAACATCAAATTCATTAATGGCAATAAATTATTAAACCTAACACTAAAAAATGCAGTGTAGACATTCATAAACAGAAAATTTTAACAAAAACCACAACACAACATTCTCGGCTTTCTAGGTTAAAGAAAAGGTTCAAAACAGCAAACCAAACAAAAGCCACAACACAACATTCTTATAGGTTCAAAACAGCAAATCACATTCTCGGCTCTCTCAGTTTTGAAAGGTTGGAGAAGGTACAGGTTCATACCTCAGGTTCCTCAGGCTCCTTAGGTTCTCATTCGAGCTCGGTTAGTTCATGGAGTGACACTTGGTTCTCAATCTCTCTCACTCGGGCTTAGTTCGTTCATGGAGCTACTTAGGTTCCTCGCTCAGCTCGTGGTTCTCTCTCACTCGATCGATGACTCGAGTTCAGGTCCCAGCTCGTGATGGCTCTCTCACTCGATGGTTCTCTTTCACTCGGTAGCTCTCGGTTCTCTCTCACTTGGTGGCTCTCTCACTCTTGGTGGCTCGGAATTGCAAGAGACTGGTTTTGGGAATTTAGGGGGTTTGGGAATTAGGGATTTGACTATTTGAGAATCAATTTGTGTTTAATCTGATTAATCGGGTTGGGTGTTAAAGATTTGTGGTTTTCGGTTTTGAGTTATGGGTTATGTGTTATGTTAGTTTTTAAAATTTGATTAAAAAGATCTGAAAATCAAATATAAATAAAAATACTAACGGTGTTAACAACATTTAATGGAAATTGAAACAGAATGAAATTGAGAGGACTGAATTGACACAGTCAAAACTTAAAGGACTGAATTGAACTTTGACCAAACATAAAGAGTGTAATTTGTAATTTGGCTTTTTATTTATTATTATGTTAACAGTTAACACCATTAAACATTATGTCAGCAATTAATTAAAATGAAATTTATTTCAAATTTTGAGATTTATATAAAACTTTCCAAAAGCTCTAAGATTTAAATAAAACTATATGAAACAATAAGATTTAAATAAAACATTTTTAGAAACTTTGATATTTGAATAAAGTATTTTTAAAGTTTAAGGTTTAAATAAAAGTAATTTACACCAAAAAAAAAAATAAAAAATTAACAAATAAATTTTGTGATAAATCTAACAGATATGATAAAATTCCTAAATTGCCATTGAGTTACCCAATTAATGGATTGAGTTGACAAAATTTGTTTGGTAAATCGGGTAACTACAAATTAGAGATGTAGTTTAACCAAGGTAGGTTGGTCTAATAAAAGTATAACTCAATTGTAAAACATGTATTTTATCATATATGTAACTAGTTGTGGACCCGCGCGATATGTGGATTTTTTTTCATATGATAAAAGCAATAGTCCATCTTAATAATTCTTCCTTATTTTTAGATATCTACCAAATGTTATTTGTGTCTTTAATATATTTGTTGAATCTCTAATCCATTAGGAGTTAGACACCCAAAAAAATATAGACTAAAACTTTTTTTTAGTATAAAATCAAGGGACAAAAGCTTCATCAACATTCATGGGCTCCTTATCTATTGGCTTTTACATGAACCAATTCAATCCAAAAAAGGAAAAGAAAAACACAATCAATCATAAGAAGAAAAAAGTACATATTAAATCAACAATCCCATTAGGAGTTAGACACCCAAAAAAATATAAACTAAAACTTTTTTTTAGTATTAACATAAAATAGTTCTCAATGTGTTTTGCATGTGGCTCTCTCTCAATTGTTTGTTTTAATCTGCCTTTTTTATTCACGTTTTTTCCTACTTATTTTGAAATGAGATTTCCTTCGCCTTTTGAATATTCAGTACGGGTCTTTAACAGTTGTAGAACCAAAGATCGATAATACGAGAACAAAAATGAGAATCATAGGAGGCAAATAACTTTATTTTAAGAATGCATTTGGCAATTCCTTAATATTATCAAACGCCTACTCAACCGTGCATAATAACACCCTATACTACCTACACAAGAAAAAAATACATGATGATAGGAACAAACCCACAAAGGCAATCGGACATGAAGCTTAGGAAACCACACAAAGGTGTTTAAATAGGAGATTGGAGTGCAATCAATTAGGGAGATGAGGAGGTGAGGGAGATGAAGAGGTGAGGGAGTTCAAGAGATGAGGTAGGAGAAGATGTGAGGAAGAGAAAAAAGTCTATGAAAAGGGAGAGAATTAAATAAATGTAAATGTTAAAAGGTAAGAGTGAGAGAATTAATTAATTAGAGGTATGGGTGAGGAGGAAGGATGTGGGAATAAGAAATCTGATGTGGCATTTTTAGGAAGAAAGCTAAAGTTTCACCTATTAGTTTATATAATAGATATAATAGATTCTAATCATAGAGCTCAGTGGACTATCGTTATTGTAGAACTTTGAGGATCAATGGCGTGTTCTTTGAAGGGAAATTAGTGTATTCTTTCCTTTTCATTTTTCTTGAAAATTAATAATATTTTATAAAAAAAAAAATCGGGAAAAAAAAAAAGATAAAAAAATTATCACATGAATTCAAATAAATAAAAAATGCACACATAGGACAAAAAAATTGCATTATAGTTAGTTTTGTAAATATAAATTGATTAGCTTTGCAAAAAAAAAAAAAAGAAAAAAAAAAAGCTAGAACATAGCATAAACTATTCCTAAAACTGACTTGCAATGTATATAACACATTGTATGATCACAACAAAGACTCAAATAAACTCTGTATGCTTTATTTTTGCACATGTAGATTGATTAATTATATGTTTTGATGGCTGTTTATGGAGGAATTAAGTTTAATACCTTTCAACTTATAAGAAAATTGAATACTTTAATTTCTTAAGCATTTCAGTATCTAATTTGAAGATAGTTTATATAGTTAAATAAGTATAATATTTGTCAATAGAAAATATATATATATATTTCTATGCTTATTTTTGGAGATATATCATATTGCCACAAATGTGAGAATTGGTAGGAATCTAAACTGTTGGTATACACGTGTGAATAGAAGTCTCACATTGAGAAAGAGTAAAGATATTGAGAAATTACTATTGCATAACTGAGTCCAAACCCATAGGCTTAAGCTTTTGAGTAAAGTGGTATACCTATATGTTATATTAATGTATCAATTGAAAGCTCTCCAATGTGTTATATTCCCAACAAATGGTAGTTCCCATGAACAAGAGTGTGGGGATGCCATGTACTCATGGATGGCGTACAAGACCCATAGATGATGCGCAAGAGAAAGAAAAAATCCATAGGCAATGGGGAACTAGTAGGACTTATTTTAGATATTGAGGAATTAATATGAACAAAAGTGCGGGGATGACACGTGTTCATATATGACGTACGAGAAGCTCATAGATGGTGTACAGGAGAAAGAAAAAGTCCATAGACAAGGGAGAGCTAGTAGGACTTATTTTAGATATTAAGGAATTAATATAACATAACTGAGTTCAAATCCATAGGTTTAAGCTTTTGGGTAAAATGGTGTCCGTATATGTTATATTAATATCTCAATTAAAGGCTCCTCAAGATGTTATCTCTCCAACATAAACACCGTGAATATCCAACTTTTTTTTTTTTAAATCTATTTGCAATCAAATAAGAAAATGTTTGAGAATCCTTTTAAGAATCCTAAAAGATGAGCGAATGGGATGTTCCGTTAACTCCTTCATATGTAATTTTTTTAGATAATTCCATGGACGTCATTCAAGCCCTTCAACAAGACTACTCTCTATTCAAAATGCCGTTCAATTCTGTAGAAATGCACGCTAATTAATGCGTGAGAATTTTTTTAAGACTCTTGAGTATTCTAAAAGATTATTGAAGCAGACATCACGTTAACTCCTTCATATATGATTTTTTAAGATGATGGCAAGCACATCATTCAAGTCATAAACAAAACTTTCTTCCCACTTATTGGTCTATCCAAAATTCCATTCAATTCATTCGAAATATCTCTCTAATCTTCTTAAAAAATTTAGGGTATATTACATTACTCTTCATCAAGATATTGAGGAACGACAATAAACCCTAAACTTGAGCCAAAATGATAGTCACATCATTCAGGTTTGACATAAAATTGTCATAGGTCTTTCAGTTAATAATCTTAATGGAATATTCTAGTTTTAAAAAAATTCTATTTTTTTTTTTTTTAAAGTCTCTCACAGAATATTTTTTTTTTTTTTAAAAAAAAAAAAAAAAAGAATATTCTATTAAGATTATTAACAGAAAGACCCACAACAGTTTTATATTAAATCTTAAAGGTATAACTGTCATTTCTACTCAAGTTTAGGATTTATTATCGAGAGTGATTAATGTAATTTACCCAAAATTTAAAAATAGTAAGATATTCCCGAATTAGACTCTATATTAAGTATGGTCTCCTTCCTATGTGATTTTGGAAGATGACAGCAAATAAAATAATGTCATTCAACAAGACTCTCCCACTTATTGGTCTATTCAATATGTCGTTCAAGTCATTTGAAATGTCTCACTAATGCTTGAGAATCTACTTAAAATTCCTAAGAAATTTCCGACGTATAGTAGACACTACGTTCTCCATCCTATGTGATTTTTCCAGATAATGTTGGTAATGTCTTTCAAGCCGTTCAACAAGAATCGGTGGTCTATTCAAAATGTCATTTTTTCATTCCACTGATTAGTCTATTCTTTTTTTCATCTTTTTGAAAAGAACTGATTAGTCTATTCAAAACCCACTAGGCATTTGGCCTAGTGGTGTAGCCCCCCTTCCTTGATCCCCACCCCTAAAAGGCGTGGCTCTCTCACTCTCGGTGGCTTGGAATTGTAGGAGATGGGTTTTTGGGAATCTAGGGGGTTTGGGAATTAGGGATTTGACCATTTTGAGAATCAATTTGTGTTTAATCTAATTAATCAGGTTGGGTGTTAAAGATTTGTGGTTTTGGGTTTTGAGTTATGGGTTATGGGTTATGTTAGTTTTTAGAATTTGATTAAAAAAATCCGAAAATCAAATTTAAATAAAAATACTAATGGTGTTAACAACATTTAACAGAAAATGGTAAATTGAAACAGAATGAAACTTAGAGGACTGAATTAACACAGTCAATACTTAGAGTATTGAATTGAACTTTGACCAAACATAAATGGTGTAATTTTTAATTTGGCCTAAATAAATAAAAATGTGATAGAAGGTTTAGGAGAAGCATTTTAGAAACTTGAAGTTTAAATGAAATATTTTGAAAGTTTAAGGTTTAAATAGTAATTCACCATAATTTTTTTATTTTTTATTTTTTTTAATATACTCATCATACAATAAGATCTATTTAATGGTATATTTAATAAAAAAGTTTAACTAACGTCATTTGCTAACAGATTTGGATGGAAAGACCATATTGATTTATTTTTACAAAGTGAGGGACTAAATGAATAAAAATTAAAATTTAGATACTTATTTGACAATTGAAATAAAATTTTAAAGAGACTAAATTGAAGTTTAACCTATAATAAAAGTTGTGTCTAATACACCATATTTATACCATGTGACTCAATGTAAGCGTTACATGTTGTACAACATGCCTTGGCCATGTGGCTCATTATGAGTACATAAAAATTAGACTAAAAATTAATTTTCATCCTTAAAGTTTGAGATAATTTTGATTTTTCCCTTAAAGTTTCAAAATTTTGATTTACATTCCCTAACGTTACATATTGTTTGGATTTCAATCCTTCCATTCTCATACCTACCACATGCAGAGCTTGCTCTACCCACACAACCCTTCCATTAAATCCAAGTAGGAAGAGTTACTTTGATTTACACCCTCTAACGTTACATATTATTTGGATTTCAATCATTTTGTTCTCATAACTACCACATGCAGAGCTTGCTCCAGCCACACAACCCTCTCATTCTTTGGCATGTATTTTGAAATGGGTATTTTGGAATTTGAAGGTGTCTCATGGGACACAACAAGTTCAGACCTTCATATCTCTACTCCACCCATGAAATTATCTTCCAACAAATCCTCCAAACAGATCTCAAGGTGGAGTTCCCTAGCATCTTGTGTGGAGAGAGAGAGAGAGAGAGAGAGAGAGAGAGAGAGAGAGAGAGAGAGAGAGAGAGAGAGGAGAACATAAAAGGGACAAAAGAAAGAAAAGAAAAAAAAAAGAAATAAAAAAAGATTATTTTTGTTTTAAAAAAAAAAAAAAAAAAATCTAACAAGGTTCGAAACGACGTAGTTAGCTTTGAATAGAAAAGCTATATTTTTTTTTTGGATTTAGTTGACATTTAACGGCCACGTCAACACAACTGATCATTGACGGAAGGACTACTTGGAATCCAAACGATATGTAACATTATGGGTGTAAATCAAAATCTTGAAACTTTAGAGTGCAAAATCAAAATGATCCCAAACTTTAAGGGTGTTAAATTGTATTTTAGTTTAAAAATTATTAAGTTAATGTAGTATAGGTGAAACTCTATTATCAAAGTTAGAGAAGTTTTAAAATACTATTTTGTTTAAAACTCTATTATCAAAAACTCTCAAAAAATTAAAAGAGGTTTTATTATTTATTTTAAATTATTTTAATCATCTATCATAATTTTTTTTTTGTTTAATTTGAGGGTGGGCAGGTGCCCACCCTGGTCACACATTGGATCCGCCATTTAACTTATGATAACTTTTTATTTTATTTTTACTATCTAGTCTCTTGTTCATTTCAATTGATTTTTTTTTAAAATTTATTTACATATTTTTATTTAATTAATCTATGAATTGCAAGGGCATATTGCTAATTATGCAATGTAGTGAAAGTTAATTTTTTTTTTTTTTTTGGAGATTATAATAATGTAGTGAAAGCTAGTACGTACACAACATGCATACATTATGTGGTTGAATGTAAGCGTTACATGTGATATGACTAGTTTCATATGTTATTATGATTAAATCTTTATTACTAAAAGTTTCAAGAATTTTGTTTTAGAAGAATTAATTATTTTTTAAAAATAATTAGAAAATTTGTTTTTTATTTTTTTAGAAAACTCTAACTTGCATGATATGCTTTCACCACGTAACTTAAGATAATCTTTCAGTTTTATTTTTAATATATATCATTCAATTTCAATGATATTAGTAAAAATGTTTTTTTTTTTTTTTTTAAGTTAATTTATAATTTTTAATTAAACCATGTATCGTAACAATATACTGGTAGTTTTAGGTGTTAACATGAGGTATTAACTATTAAGAGCCCAGTTAAGAAATTCTAGAAGAAGAATAAAACATGGGATCTAAATTTTGTCGTTCCTAGGCAAATAGGCTGAGCACTTTCTCGTGTGTAGACTGTAGAGGGGGGCTGGGTGCACAAATGTTGTCTTTTGTGTTTTGGTTTCTACACTTCTCTTTCAAGGAAATTCTAAGGTCCCGTGACGGTCGGTCTGGTGACGGGTTTTAAACATTGTAACCCTTGTGTGTTGTTTGGTTTATTTTGTATCAATTATGGTAGAGTAGAGTTTGGTTTATTTATGGTAAAGTAGACTTTATAATAAGTATCACTTATATTATTAGAATTCAATTTTTTAGTTTTACAACAATTAACATATATATATATATATATATCACATTAAACAAACATTTTATCACAAAACGCACACACTTTATAAAAAATCACTTAGGTCCCATAAAAAAAAGACAGACGATATGATTGACGGCGCTAATAATTGTCTAATGGGCAAAAGATTGGTTTCACACTATCTAAATCACACATAGCTAATATGTGAATTTCATCGTCTAAAAAGTATGACATCCAAGATTTATAAAAGAAAATATTCCTCTACACCATTTTTACTTTATATCCATCAAATATAAATAATATTATCCATTTATAAATTTGAATATGCTCACAAATTATGAAAAATATTGTTCATATTTTAAGTAATGTGAAATTATGATATAAAATAGTGGTGTGAAAATATTAAAGCCTTTCAATAAATTGTGAGTATGTACATAAATTATGAATATTGATGTCCACGATTTTTGAATAATGTGAAAAAATGATGAAGGGGAGTGAACCTGTCATTGTCCTGATGGTGGTTCTACTTGCAACTTCTTTAATCTTATCTTTGATTCTTATCTTGTATCATTATTACGCTTGTAACAACGTTAATGATATCTTATCTTATATCTTATAGTATTTATCTAACTATTTTGTATCTTATCTAATATTATTTTATTTTTGGCTAAATTACAAATTACACCCTTTAAGTTTGGTCAAACTTCAATTCAGTCCTCTAAGTTTTGACCGTTTTAATTCAGTCCTCTAAATTTGGTTTTGTTTCAATTCACATTTTTTGTTAACTGTTAGTTTGTTCCGTTAGTTTCAGTTTTTTTCTACCATTTTGGAATTTAAAAAATTCCAAAAAAATTGAGTAAATAAATTCTAAAAAGTTAGGAAAAAAATTCACAACTAATTTTTTTTTTCTCTCTCTCATTCTCTCCAGACTCCGTGCGTGTCACCTCCCAGTTGTCTGAAAAAAAAAAAACTACATCATTTAATTCTCTCTGTTAATATCTCATGTTTGTTTCCTCAGAAAATAAAAAAGAAAACCAAAACGAAAAGAAAAAATTACAGAGATTCATTTTTTGAGTTCGATTTAATTCAAAATAAAGAGTAAATAGAAGGCTGGGAAGTTTGATCATTTTGTTTATTTCAAGGGCTTTTTCTCCTATTTGAGATCATTCTGTAATCTTATGTTTGATCAATAACAAGTTACTGAATTCTCAAAAAATAAAAAAAGAAGCAAATGGTAGATATGTAAAGTTGAAACAGCAAACTCTACGGCTTCTGAAATTTCTAAAATCAAAACTATACAACAAGACTATTGATTCAAAGGGTCTGTTACATATCACAAATGCACTGATTTATATAGCAAAACTATACAGACTAAAAAATCACCACCAACAAAATCACCACAAGCTCCTCCATCTTCCCTCCACCAAACTAAAAAAATTAAGCTCTGTACCTCAAACAAACGGTAACCACAGGACCACAACACCCCACCAGCAAAAGCAAAATCCACAAACCCTAAAACAAATCAATTTCTCTACTGCCACTGTAAGCCCTCCCAGATACAAGCAAATACACAAATTCTACATTCATTCGCAAAAGCAACCCAAATTTGGCAAGTCCCAGCCACTCTTGCCTGTTTAAACTCTCGGAATTTCTTCGTGGTTCACAAACAGAGCCTCTACAACTACAGGTTCGAGCTTGGTGGCGACATCACGATTTAGTGAGACGATGCTGTGGCGCTCGTCGAAGACGAAGCCGGTGCTGTAGCTGGCTTTAATGGACTCGGTGTCGAAGTCGCAGCAAGCTTTGGGGTTGAGGACGACGATGGCGGGGACACCCTTGTTGAGAGCCTTCATCCAGTCATCGGCAGTGGCGACGTTATTGCTGAACAGGGAGGAGGAGGATCGATCTCCATCCTCTGATCGTTGTCGACCTTGATATCAGCCTGAGCCTCTTCAAGGGATTTATTTCTTTGTCTGGTTAAAAGAAATATTTTATTGTTTTATTTGGTTAAAAAAAAACAAATTCCGGAAAAAAGATCTAACGGTGCAACTAACAGA
>BKZX01022579.1:0-19046 GCA_014362285.1 Fagus crenata
GGAGATTATTTTATTTTTTACAAACATGAATAAGTCTCTCTTACAATCTTTTATTACTATCAACGTGGATTTCATGAGTGAATGGAGACAATTTGATTTAGACAAGCGTCAGAAGTTATCAATAATAGGTATATGCAAGTTACACTGTTAGAGTCAAGTTTCTGAAATCACATGACCCATTTTCTTTATTTTGAGACCCCTCAGTCTTTTCTTAAAGGAATAAGAAGACTTGGTAAATGACCTGGCCCATTTTCACTATGTTGAGATCCTTGATTCACATTGACCCTTTTTCACATTCACATTGATCCCTGTTTTAGTCTTCAAGACTTCAACAACCATCCTATCCCCCTTTTCCGTATTCACATTGACCCTTTTTCACCATTTTGGTATGTCGTGTAGAAAGTGATCTTATGGTGCATACTTGTCCCTCACTTTTTCCTATAAAAATACTAGCCTCCATGCTCATAACATATGTGCTTATCAACTCATTAGGAATGATGAGGTGGTTCATATGGCTCTCTCAACTCTTTTACCTTTTGCTGCTCTTGTATTCCCAACTTACTTCATCATCATCATCTTTCTCCTCTCCACCTACACTTATCTGCTCCCAATACCAGAGCTCTTTGTTGCTCCAATTTAAGCACTTGTTTTCTTTTAGACAAGTTGCTTCTCTCTATTGTGAGGAAGTTGGTCAACATTCTTATCCAAAGATGGAGAATTGGAAGGAGGGCACTGATTGCTGCTCATGGGATGGGGTCACGTGTGATAGGGTAAGGGGGGACGTTATTGGCCTTGACCTCAGTTGTAGCCAGCTTGAAGGCACCATTCCTTCCAATAGTAGCCTCTTTCTTCTCCATCACTTGCAACGACTTAACCTTGCTTTCAACAACTTTGAATCTTCGCCCATTTCATCCGGGTTTGGGCAATTTGCTAGGTTGAGATATCTTAACCTTTCTTCCTCCTACTTTTCTGGGCAAGTCCCAATTGAATTATCACACCTCTCCCAATTGGCCTCACTAGATCTCACTACCAGCTTTGAGCTTATAAGAAGTTTATATGATCGGCCTGAACCCCCACTTGTAATGCCCCAAACATCTGTTGTGAAGAGTCTTCTTCAAAATCTGACCAAGCTAAGAGAACTTCATCTTGATCATATTGATATGTCCTCTGTTTCTCTTAGTTCTTTCATGAATTTGTCATCTTCTTTAACATCCCTTGCTCTCAAAGATTGTCAATTGAATGGGACACTACCAGATAGCATTTTCCGCCTACCAAACCTACGCGAGCTCAGTCTAATAGGTAATTTTGAACTCAAGGGGCTTTTTCCAATGGTAAATTGGACCAATCCTCTAAGATTTTTGGCTGTCTCACACACGCTTTTCTCAGGAGAATTACCAAAATCAATTGGCAATTTAAAATTCTTAAGTTACTTGGGACTAAGTAGCTGCAATTTTAGCAAGTCACTACCTGCAACGATTGGTAACCTCACCCAACTCACCTTCTTCGATTTATCATATAACAATTTTAGTGGTGAGATACCATCATCACTTTCAAACCTCAAAGCACTCGATTGCTTCGATCTACAAGGCAACAATCTCAGTGGTAAGATCTTATCATCACTTTTTAGTTGACAATGCATAATCATTGGAAATCTCTTAAATCTCATAAAAATTTCAATTTTGCAGGATCAATACCAGCATCACTTGGAAACCTCACGAAAGTTACTCGATTTTTCCTCCAATCTAACAACCTCATTGGCCAAATTCCATCATCACTTTCAAATCTAAAGGATCTCGCTTCGATTGACCTCAGTTACAACAACTTTAGAGGTAGAATTCCAGATTTTTTGACCAACCTTACAAAACTCACCGACATTGACTTGTCTTATAACCAAATCACTAGTCAAATTGGTGAATTTCAACCTAGCAATTCACTCCAATTTCTTACATTGAACAATAACAAGCTTTATGGCTCTATTCCAAAATCAATCTCTAATCTTGTGAATCTTTCCATGCTTGATATTTCATCAAATAACTTGAGTGGCAATGTGGAATTTGATCTTAAAGAACTTTGGGATCTTGATCTTTCATATAACAGTCGGTTATCGGGCATCAAAAGTAACTTGCCCGCTCTTTCGAACCTGAATTTAGGTTCTTGCAACATAACTGAATTCCCAAATTTCTTAAAATCTTCAAAATATTTACAACACTTAGACCTATCTAACAATCAGATCTACAATCAAGTCCCAGAATGGATGTTTGAAGTTGGAGAGAATTTGAGATACCTAAATCTATCTCATAATTTTTTATCTAGTATAGATCAACTTCCATGGAAGAATCTAGAGTATCTTGACCTTCGTGCCAATCTACTAAAAGGAAAGTTTCCTGTTCCACCAGACTCTATTGACATCTTTTTTATCTCAAACAATAGCCTAATTGGTGGTATCCCATCTATGATTTGTAATGCAAGTTCCATTATTGTGTTGGATATCTCTCATAACAGTTTGGGTGGTACGGTTCCACAATGTTTGGGAAACTTCAGTAACCATCTCTCTGTGATGGATTTGCGAATGAATAACTTCCACGGCACCATCCCTGATACATTTGTCAAGGATAATTGGCTGACAACTCTTGCCTTTAATGGTAATCAGTTAGAAGGACAATTACCAAAATCTTTGGTAAACTGTACCAATTTGGAAGTTCTAGACCTTGGAAATAACAAGATAAATGATTTCTTCCCCTATTGGTTGGAAGCTCTTCCAGAGCTAAAAATTCTTGTCTTGAAATCCAATAGATTTCATGGTCGTATTGGAAACCATAAGACTAGTGGAAATGTTTTCTCTAAACTACGAATTCTCGACCTCTCTCACAATGAGTTTACTGGTCTTTTACCGAGAAATTACTTTCAAAACTTGAATGCTATGATGAGTAGTGAAGGTGAAAATCTGAAATATCTGGGTGAAATGTATTATCAAGATTCGGTAGTGGTGACAATGAAAGGGTTGGAGATTAAACTAGAGAGAATCCTAAACATCTTCACTACAATTGATTTGTCGAGTAACAAATTCGAAGGAGAGATTCCAGACATACTTGGAAGGCTTACAATTCTACGATTGCTCAACCTTTCCCATAATAGCCTAACTGGTCATATCCCATTATCATTGGCAAATTTGTCCGCCCTTGAATCCATAGACCTTTCTTCAAATAAGCTCACTGGAGCAATTCCGATGCAATTGACAAGTCTAACATTTTTGGCCATGTTAAATCTTTCCCAAAACCAACTCATTGGACCCATACCTAAAGGCAAACAATTTGATACATTTGAAAATGACTCATATGATGGGAACCTGGGATTGTGTGGATTTCCACTGTCAATTAAATGTAGGACTGATGAGCCACCGCCACCACCACTACCATCAATATTCCAAGAAGACAATGATTCAATATTTGCAAGCGGATTTGGTTGGAAGGCTGTGTTAATCGGCTATGGATGTGGATTGTTGTTTGGATTAGTTATGGGATTTGTAATGTTTAAAGTAAGAAAACCTCAATGGCTAGTAAGGTTTGTTGAAGGAGAACACATTCACAAGATCAGAAGGCCTAATAATCAAAGAGCTAGACAAAGAAGAAATTAAGAATTTAAGGTGTGCTCTAAGGTGAGTTTGACTAACTTCTCTTTAGATTAATTTGTCCTATGGTATTATATAAACTTGTCTTAGAAGTAGCTAGTAACAATATAAGTAGTTTGTATTATATATTCTGTAATTGTTCTTTTTTATTGCATGCAAGGTATTGCAGAAAGTGATGACGAACCTGCTCTCTACTAAGGTCTAAGCGTTGGAGGAAGATCATCAGTCTTTATCTTGCAGCAGAGCATTATAATGTCGTATGTCAGTGGGTTAATCATGCTTGTATGATTTATGGTGTTGTTTTCTTCTTTCTAGAATAGTCATATTCGACTTCTATGTGTGTATATTTAAAGGAATTTTGTGTATTTGTTTGGTTGTTTTTAGATTGTATGGTATGTTAGGCTTATTTGTGGGGTTGGTCTTATGGACAAGATAGCTCAAACATATATGTTTGCTTGTTTTTATAAAGATTACTACATTTAGTAAGTTTTATTTTTTACTGAGTAATTTTACGAAGCGGAAGAGGGTTTGATGAGATCAATAATAAACTGCTAAGCCCATCCTTAACAATATATTCTTACTTTTAAGATGATTTAGACACGTAGAAACAAATCCTTTTACATAATGTTTGGTACTGTTTTGAACATCCTGGATTCGTTTCCCTCGGTATATTTGTTTAATAATCACACTAATGAAGAGGGAGGTAAAATAAGCAGTAAAGATTACCAAAGAAATAAAATTAAAAGATGGTTGCAGATTTTCTTATTGGGACTTATACTGTGTTAATTAAACTTGGCAAAAGATTAATGCAATTCAATAGATAATTGGAATTTTAATACATGATAATTGACAAGCAAGAGGTCTACAAAAATGCTGGCAGCTTCACTTTAACGTATCCGGCCACCTGCATGTTGATTGTTTCGTGCCACTGCTTTGATGCACACATTATTTGAGACTGAAACAAATTGGCCTTAAAATTTTGTGTGCCACAGCTTCACTCAACATATGATTTCTTGAGTATTCAATTATGAATTTCACCTATAAATTTTTTCTTGTGCTTAAAGCTCATATCCTATTAGAAATGTTTTTTGGTAATTATGGGAAAACTTCTTTTAAAGCCTAATACCTTTAAGATAGCATGTCACTGCAAGCATGAACATGCGACATTAATTTATGCAATTTGTAGTATATATTCTTTAATTTTTTTTCTCTGTCACCATTGGACAGGGGATGAGAATGATGGGATATGAATTCCGTCATCTTTGCTTGAATTTAAATCATTCCTCGCCACTTTCGACTCTTTTTATGTACTCGGTGGGAGTAAAAGTAACTGCGCTACTTCACAGTCTGCACTGGATTTTTTTTTTTTTTTGCCCTTCTAAAAGTATGCTCGTGAATGCAATAATCTTGTTTTTCAGAGAGACACACATCACATACTCAGTAAGGGGCATTTAGCACTTTTTTAGTTATCAAAACATATTAGTTTTAATGTAAACGAGAAAGATGCCTACTCTAATTCACTGCATATCATGATTTTTTTTTTTTTCTTTTTTTTACAGAGATTAATTAAGTATCTCTTATGATTTTTTATTATTATCAATCTGAATTTCATGAGTGAATGGGGACTGCTGGATTTAGTTGTTCGAAGTAGAACTTAAAAGGTCCCCTTGGCGTTAATAAGTTATCAATTACCAAATAACTTTTGTGCAACTTTCTTCCCCCCCAAAAAAAAAAAAAAATGAATAAGAAGACTTGATGCGAGTGACACTGTTAAGAGTTAAGTATTGGTTATCACTTGGCCCATTTTCTTTATGTTGGGACCCCTAATTATTTTGTTCAAGCAATAAGAAGACTCGATGCAAGTTGCAGATTCTAAGTCTTCGTAATTAATCACATGGCCCATTCATTTTCATTAATGTTGGGACTCATTAGTTTCCAAACCCTCCCACACGTTTTGGAAGTCTAACAATCAACCAACTTGTCCTCATAAAGTGATTTATCATTGAAGCATATGCCAAAAAACGATGGCTCTCTAGACAGGAAATGAGGTAGTTATCATCAACTAATCATTTTTTTTTTTTTTTTCCATAGCTTATGGAAAGGGATTTCATGCTCTTCCCTTTTGGGTCTTTCTCAAAATAATCGAACCACTACAAAAGTCTTGGTCTATTTCAACGCATTTATTTCGAGGGTTCATTAAAAATGGTTGCAATAGCATATAATTTTGTGCGGTAAACTGAGGGGCTGAAATATACAATTAATCTATTTCGACGGTCACTAATAGAACCGTTGAAATAAACTTATATTACTCACCTCTTTTGACGGTGACCTTTGGAATATGTATTTTTTTAACCAAGCTATTTCAACGGCCATAAAAACCTTCGAAATAAGCATGAAAAAGTGCGCGCCCAGGATTTCTGAAAATGAAAACCCCCAAATCGTAATTAATCTATTTCGACGGTCACTAATAGAACCGTTGAAATAAATTTATACTACTCAGCTCTTTTGACGGTGACCTTTGGAATATGCAATTTTTTTAACGGAGCTATTTCAACGGCCATAAAAACCTTCGAAATAAGCATGAAAAAAATAACAACTTCAGTGACTTCGCACGCGACTACTCATTTCTGAAAATGAAAACCCCAAATCGTGAATAGCAACTTGAATGAAAACCTCAGCAAATTTGAATTTTTGCAGAACTTCAAGTTTCAATCGTCAAACATGTGAAGTTGGTGAAGCTATAGTGTCCAAAACCCCCAAATCTTCAAAACCCCTAAATCATCGAAACCCCCAAATCTTCAAAACCCTCAAATTCTCGCACTAGACCTTGTCCTCGCTCCACGGCTCCACCCCTCATCACTCACTCCAATCAATTTCCAACAAAATGTAAGTTCCAACTTCGAACTCGTTTGATTTTCGTTCAGATTTTTTAGAGAGAGAGAGAGAGGGTTTGAGATATGAATAGATCTCTGATTGTTTTGGAAACTTCAAGCCTTCGACGCTCCCATTTTCAGGCTACTGGAGAACTGTGAGATCGACGGCTAGCAAAGACGAGGTCATCGAAAGAGTCCTCTCCGTCATCAAGAGCTTCCCCAAAGTCAATCCTTCATTTCTACAAAAAGACGAGGTCCGCATGTCATTTTCTCTTCGATTCCATTTCTTTCCTTTGCTAATTATCATTTGATGTTATTAGTTTTGGATTTTATTGTTTGTTTTGATGTTATTAGTTTTGGATTTTGGATTTTGGATTAACAATTCAATTGTATTTGTGAATTTGTGATTTGGATTTGAATTTCAGTGCTTATTAGTTAAAAATTTCCTAAATAGATTCATGTTTGTTTCTCTTGAAATAGTTTCCAGGAAAGGAAACACTGATTAATTATGTTACTGAGTTTGAATTTGAATTATTTTCTGGCTACATGGCATGGTGCAATGCTTGTTTAGATGGGTTCTTGTAGCCAAAGATGACTTAGGTGGAGCTTTAAAGAAGCCACTGGATTACACTCTTGTGTGGAGCAGTGAGTCTTTGAAAATAAAGCAAGATGGCAATTACGTATAGATGGTTACAAAGTCATAGGCCATGTTATCACAAACTCACCTCATTTTTGTTCAACGTTTTACCAAACAGAGGATTGTAATTTAAATATTTGTTTTATAGTGTTACATATAGCTGACTCAGTTGACTGTCTCATAGTTTTATTGATGCTGCCTTGTCATGTATCTCTTTGGCTAAAGAATAATTTAATAATTTCTTCTATGAAGTTTATGTAGACCTTGTTCAATTATGGATGTTTTACTGTGCTATAAGCTAATGGAAAAATTAAATAAATAAAAATTGAGTGTTCTGTCTAGGTCTATACCATGAAAAAATCTCTATTATTTTTTATTCTCTGTAGTTAATTTCTTCTGATATGGCGTGTACTTTGAGATTTATATCTGGTTGCCAACACTCCCAGATGGTTACAAAGCTATAGGCCATGTTGTCACAAACTCACCTGATAAGCCATCCCTAGATGGTTGCCTGATCAGTTGTCACATATTGTTATTCAGCAAAAATATGTGTCGTGTATAGGGACATATCGAATTGAATTCATGGTTTCATTTTCCTCTTTCCGTTTATAAAAATTCAAATACCCCAATCTGTTTTCCCTTTTTTTACTTATGTTTTTTATGTTGCTGGAATGGAGGGCTGTTATGCTCAAGTTTCTGAGATTTTTTACTATTTAACTATATCCACTACTGGTACTATGAAAGAGATCGACAGAGCTCCTGCTTAAGAGAGCTAAGACACAAATCTCTCTCTCTCTCACGCACACACATGTGCATGCGTGCAGACACACAGACTTTTGTTAACTAGAGAAGTAGAATTATAGAAGGCAATGCCAAATAGAGTTAGCTTATTAGAAGGGAAAATCAGTTGACCAAGTTATTACATACCAGTAATAGTTTTTAACTGAGAAAAATTATATTAATTGTAAGCTTTTATATCCTTCATTTATAGTCTAGGTTTTACTTTTCTCCTTTGTCTAATATAGCTTGCTTGAAGAATGCCAAATCCAATTTATCTTGTATGCCTAATTTAAAGCAAATTGAGGCATTAGTTAATGCCTATTCTCCATGGTTTACTTTCATTCTGAAGAAACATACTTGCCTTCATCAGTGAGTTGGTTTTTGTGAATGGGGCACTATTGTATAAGAAATAGGAAGAGTCAAAACCTGTAAATGAGTGTGGCTAGGTGCGTGTTCTGGTGCTCCAGCTTTGTTAAACTGTAATTCTCTATATTTTTGTTTTCTTTTCAAAATTTGAAATGCAGAGTTATGTTGCTGATTAATGACTTACACATGCATCTCCAAGCTCTTTTCTTCTTCATTTGGTTCACATTCACCAATTGCAGAGTTATATACCTTCTTTTGAATTCCTGTTCAATTTATTTTTATGCATTGTCTTTTTGCTCCGTATTTGACTTAATTTGGTTGGTCTTACTGTCTAATTTAGCTGCTAAGAGTTTTACAAATAAAATGCGGAAAATCTGATTAGTTTCCTCTTAGGAAACAGTACTGGTAGTGTTAATGACACGTTGGCTGTCTAATATCCATGAATGCCTTATTATTAGTGCATAATTGGAAGTGACTACTGATTTCATATGGCTGGTTATGACATGTTTCAAGTATTTACAAGAAAAAGAAAGCATATGCAGCAGCCATGGTTATTAATTAGGCTTTGATGATCTGATAAGCCATTGAATTTAATGAGGCTTGCATGACCGTGCTTGCAGAACTACCAATTAGTCTCAAGTTCAATTTTCAACTTCTGAAACTGAGTCTTTCAATTTTTCTGCCTAGATACTTGACCACAAAGTAAAATTTAGGTACTTTCTGTTAGCTCATTGGAGATGCGTCCCTAACCAAATAAAAACAATTCTGCTTTTAAGTTAGAAAAGTACATCTAAAAGCTACCATGCAATACCTTTGTGATATGGGTAATTACCATCTGCTGTGGCTGCTGATGTGCTGCCCATTTTAGTAAACTAGGCTTTTCAGATGCTGCTTGCAGAACTGCCAATTAGTTTCAAGTCCAATATTTATATTCCGAAATAGTGTCCTACCCTTTTTTTCCTGGAAGCTACTTGATTTGAGTCTGTCACAAAGTAAAAGATACTTACTTTTGGTTTAGCAATTTGGATATGCGTTCTCAACCAAATCAAAGCAAATATTCCTTCAGAGATAGAAAGTAAATTTGAAAGCTAATTGAGCAGTTTTTAGAAGTCATGTCTTGAAAGTCACCCTTAAACTGCTAAACTAAATTGGGAGTATGAGAGATGTGAGGTCCTTGACAAGCCAAGAGCCTTGTAGCTCAGTAGCATTATCTGCTCTCCTTTATGATTCCTTCCCCATTGTTGTACCTATTGAGGTCCCTAACAAATCTGTATCATATAGATGTCTGATTGACTTGCAAATGATGACTTGACCAGCTAAAGGCAACTGGTTGCTAGTGTAAAAAACAAGTAATTTTGTATATACCAAACTGCTTTCCTCAATATACTCGTTTGATATCTTGATGTTTATGATATCATGGGGCTTGTAGAAGCCCTTTATTTAGTTACTAACTTAAAGATTATCGTGTTTCATTCTTTGCTTGCTTGTAGATTTGTTTCCAACAAGTGGTTTGGTGCTATTATTTTCAGTGGGATCTTATTTGGAAGACTTTCATCATAGTGGTATATAAACTTCAAATCTAAGTATTCCTTGCTTATGTCACCTTGATTTATGATGACTGCATTAATCAATATCCCATTTGGGTCTTTACTTGTGAATGCATTTCTCTTTTCGCCTTTATCCCTTATAAAATAGCATAGTTATTTTTTCTTGTCCATTTGGGTCTTTACTTGTGAATACATCTCTCTTTTTGCTGTAGTGCGTATCAATATTTCTTGTCCTCTTCATCTTTTATGTCTATTCTATTTTGCCTGCTAGCTTTTTAACGTATTGTCTCATTGAATTTAGTACAGTGGTGTGGATCACTCTTAATCTCTGATTTAGCCAAAAGTGTGGTTAATGATTTAGTATCACTTGTTCTAATATTTCTATATCAACTCATTTTATTATTTTTGCAGGAAATTGATCATATCATTAATTCTGCTTCAAAATTGAATTATATGTGTGGTTAATGATTTAGTATCACTTGTTCTAATATTTCTATATTAACTCATTTTATTATTTTTGCAGGAAATTGATCATATCATTAATTCTGCTTCAAAATTGAATTATATGTTTGCTGGTCAGAAATCAGTCTCCCTATTGTTTTCAGAGGACCAAATTGTGCTGCTGCTAGAGTTGGTGTGCAGCATTCTCAGGTAGTATCCATCTTCTCAACCGGACAAGTTCTTCCTGTTCCACTAATTTTTGTTAGAAACTATAGTAGTTGTTGACATGTAGTTGATGCAAGTAAGATGAAATATCTTCTATGGATTTCCATATATCTAAAATGGCCCTTTCAGATGCAAGCATAAAACAGCTAAATCACCTGAAGCTGCCAACTGAAATATGATATGAAAACTTGCATCCAAAGTTAATGTACATATTTTTGTTCTTCCTAATAATTTGAGAATTAGATTCATTAATGAATTCTTAGTGAAAAAATCAGAATTAGATTCACTGAAAAAGTTGGAATGATTTCAGTGTCTATTGCTATTATCATAGTTTTCATTAAGATTTCTATGTTATAATTGTAACAGATCCTAAAAGTGAGAGCAGGCTCAAGCTTCTTGTTATCATAGTTGTCATTAAGGTTCTTTTTGGCAATTGGCAAAAGCTTATGCTGCTGTAAATGACTGGCTACCATCAGCTTATGCACAGTATCAATTCCTAAACCCTCATTTTTCACATGATTGATTTTTCAGTCACTCCCTTCCAAGAATGTAGACACATAAATGAACTACATAAATCTCTTTATTGATTTTTTCTATTTTCTCTCTATTTTCACTAACATTACTTAGATATGAAATCTTCAACACCATCATTGGCCTACATTGATGTGGGAAAGAAGTTACATAAGTTAATTAACACAAATTAATGGTTTAGTAACTAACATTATGGAATTTTTTCTTAATTATTTTCTTCTTTGCATTTTGCATTAGCCAAATGTAGAGGAAAACCTGAAAAAGCACCCACTTATGATTGTGCAACAAAATTACAAACATAGATGCTTGTCATGAAAAAGATAAGCTTGTTATGTCCTTATATTAACCAATAAGTGTGCCACTCTCTCCTAGCTTGTTATGTCATACAACTAATAAAGCAAAGGCATGCAGTAGTGGTATAGCTTGATAAATCGGGATTACAGAAAGATGAGCTAACTTAGCACATAAATTGGGATTACAAAAAGAAGAGCTAGCATAGCACTTTTTCCACAAGTTGCTTTATATATCAATTAGCATTATATATCAATTTGCATTGGATATTGTATTGTTTGTAGTTTATACACACTCATATCATTCTTAAATGTAGGAAATGTGTCTAATAAACAAGAAGAATCGTGGTGAAAATAAAATTGTCCACACTTCCGGATCAAAGAGCTTTCAACAACGGAATGCGGAAAAGGTAATCTAAGATCTTAACATATATATCTTTTGAATTTACATGCCAATATAGAATCAACTAGTTGGGCCACTAGTCTTAATTTGAGCATTACTTATGAGTTTGATTAACTCGTATGAAACATGTAGAGGCCTTGTTTAAAGATTTGATTACTCGCCTAACATGAGATGTGAATGTGTTTGTTAAGGTCATGCATTTTTTCAATAGTTTTTGTGGACATTATAATATTGGTGGTAGTTTAAAGCCTTTTCTTTTTGTGTATTATTGTGATAGACTTAGATGGGCAATGGTGAAAATGAAGTTAAAAGATTTTGGCATTATGGTTGTTGATTGTAATATTTGTTTATTTTTTCTTTTCAAGTTATTGGAAACTGGGATTTAATATTGCCAAGTGAAGGTCACAACTTTTTACAATAAGTAGTCCATCTTGGCAAAGCTAATAATCCCCAAGGGGTAATGTTTAGCTTTGAATGCAAATGGACTCACATTGAAATTCTCTCTCAACTTGTTCTGTTCTTTTTGTGTTCTGTGGGGTTACAGAGTCAATAGAGCTGATACATTGATTGGATTTTTTTTTTGTTTTTCATTCTTGTGCTGCAGAGATTGCTGTTCAGCAGTAATTAAAATTGCAATCCATTTCCTTTATTTTATGATATCCATATCGAGTAGATGGAAGTTTATTTATTTATTTTTCTTTCCAAGTGTATTGGATACTGGGAATTAATGTTGCCAAATGTAGCTTACAATTTTTACCATAAGCAGTCCATCTTGGCAAAGCTAATAGCCCCCAAGGGGTAATGCCTAGCTTTGAATGCTAATGGACTGACATTGAAATTCTCTCTCAACTTGTTCTGTTCTTTTTGTATTTTGTGCAGTTACAGAATCAATAGAGCTGAAACATTGATTAGATAAAAACAAAACTACTTATTTCGAGGGTTGTGACCCTCGATACAAGTAATATTTATGAAGTATTCAATACTCTTTATCGAGGGTTATAACCCTTTTTATCGAGGGTTATGACCGTCGATAAAGATAAAACACTTTCTTCGACCTTTGTGTAGGCCGTTGAAACATCTTTTTCGATGGTGTTTCTATCGACGCCTTTCGACGGTCATCTTGACAGTCGAAATAACCTTTTTCGAAGGTTTTTAATACTTATTTCGAGGGTTTTGACCCTCGTAAAAAGTCATTTTTTTGTAGTGAACTAACACATGAAGCAATTTGGGTGCATGAGTTACAATTGTCTTAGCAAATATTTATTTAAAGAAAGATTTGAGAATAATTTATATTTGTCCATGCATTAAAGAATCAGAACCCAATTTGTTATTATTGCGGCATATGTTAAATCTCATGAGAACTCCTAAAGAGCTCACAAAAACCGTCCATTAAATAAAGAATGAATTTCAGATGAAAGATCTCGGTAAAACAAAATTTTATCTGGACTTGCAAGTTAAACACTTTCCAAATGGAATTCTTGTTCACCAGTCAATATACACAGAGGAAATCCTGAAGCACTTTTATATGAATAAAACTCATCCTTTGTGTACTCCAATGATTGTTCGGTCACTTGATGTTTACAATGACCATTTTCGTCCTCAAGAAGAGGATGAAGAAATTCTTGGTCCTGAAGTACCATAACTTTGTGCAATTGATACTCAGATGTATCTTACAAATTTCACTTGAACTTATAAATCAAATCCATAGTTAATTGGAAATATCGGCACTTGACATCTGATCCATACAAAGGCCGATAAAAAATAGAATATTGTTCACTTGTGACAACACTGCTATTGCATGAAGATTTATCAAGCGAACAAAGATGTCGCAATTCATGAAACAAACACATCTCACCTAAAAGTCTTTTATATACAAAAGCTCCAGAAGAGCGGTGATATTGATGTCAAATAGATATAATCAAGTAACAACTTAGCCAACTACGACATTTAAGAAGATTGTTCACAATATTAGCATGCGTCGACTTAAGGATCTTTTCATTCATAATTGAAAATCTATGTACTCATGAGGGGGAGTAAAAAATTCTGAAGGATATGTGCTAATTATACTCTTTTTCCATCGCTAAGGTTTTTTCCCATTGGGTTTTCCTTTGCAAGGTTTTTTAATGAGACAATCCTAAAGCACTTAAAGCTTCACAAAAATACATACTCTTTTTCCTTTGCCATTAGTTTTTTATCCCATTGCGTTTTTCCTTGGCAAGGTTTTAACGACGCTTATTCTTAGTGAATGGTCATCTAAGAGGGAGTGTTATGAATAGTCATAGGGGTCCCACATAATAAAGTGGCTTGTATTTTGTCTACATGAATGGTGCATCACATGAGTTTATTTCCCAAATGATATTAGGTGAATTGCAATTAAGTTTTACATTCATCGAAAGGTGAATTGCCTCTTTAGTTGGTAGATGTGTTAGAGACAAAGCATGCTCACCATTTAATGGGAGCAAGACTTTGTCTCCTACCAATTCACGCGTCATGTTTCCTACCTAAAAGACAAGCATCTTATGTCTATAAATTTGTGAAAGTTATAGTATTGTAAGATGTAGAGATAGAAGGGAGATGCAGAGAAATATCAATCTGAATAAAGTTTACAATGTGTGGATGACCATTGAGAGAAAGAAAGTTCTTATAATATTTTCTCATCTTTAGATTTATTTTCTCTTACTATTTAATTTTATTTTACAACACAAATAACTTTTGTGCAATTTTCTTCCCCAAAATAATTTTATTTCATAAGAAGACTTGATGCAAGTGACACTGTTAAGAATCAAGTATCGGTTATCACTTGGCCCATTTTCATTATGTTAGTACCCCTAATTCTTTTGTTCAAGGAATAAGAAGACTTGATGCAAGTTGCAAAGTCTAAGTCTTCGTAAACACATGGCCCATTCATTTTCATTAATGTTGGGACTCATCAGTCTCCAAACCCTCCCACAAGTTTTGGAAGTCCAACAATCAACCAACTTGTCCTCATAAAGTGATCTATCATTGAAGCACGCCAAAATACGATGGCTCTGTAGACAGGAAATGAGGTAGTTATGTGAAGGGATTTCATGCTCTTCCCTTTAGGGTCTTTCTCAGAATAATCGAACAAACACATCATTAGAATGAATGAAACTGAAAGACGAGCGGTGGGTTTAAGACTCACTTAGTGAGTATCTAGTTTAGTAATTATAAAATATATATATATATATATATATATATGGGAAATATTTTCTGCTTGTTAAAGCATCAAACCTAAAAGTTTAAGGTCATAGGTGGAGAGGCCAAACAAGTTCATATATCCATTACTCACTATAACTCTTTTCAATACGAGATTAATAATCTCTAACACTGCTAAAATAAACTAATCGTAAAAGGTGGTTTCCTTCTAATAGTTACAAGTACTTAGTAAGTTTAACATTTTACTAGGTGTAAAGGTCTCTCTGTTTGCTTAATTGTTTCAATTTTAATAAAGAATCTCACAAAAGCAAGTGGTACGGCTCCTAAGCCATAGCTTAAGAGATTTCATGCTTTGCTTCCTGTTTTGAGTCTTTCTTAGAATAACCGAACTAAAACATCATTAGAAAAATGTTACTAAACAACCTGAATTCACGTGGGACTTAAAAAGTTTTGGTTTTTAATTGATGAAGGAGCCTCAAACGTGCATGGTTAAGCAGCATCTTAGTCATCAAAAGATCAAGATTAATTATGATTTGGACGGGATTATAGTGTAAAATGTGATTGTTTATGAGTGATCCTTAAGCCAACCAATATCAACCCAGGCTTCCAAAAAAAATGTGATTGTTTATGAGTGATCCTTATGCCAACCATTATCAACCCTGACTTCCAAAAAAGCTAAAAATAAAATTGGCAGATGAAGACCAAGAACCCAAGTCATAACCCTTTTTTTTTATAGCTCCCAGGACATTCAAACTTCAAAGTAACCAATGAGCTCACGCTTGTAATTTTAGTTTTTATTAAATTAAAATTCATATTAATTAAAAATTAATGTTTTATAATAAAGTGATCACGTGTCGTGTAAGTCACCCATTTCCGACAATCAAAATTGACAGAAGTGAGATGGATTTAGACAAGTGTTCACTGGTTACACTGTTAGAGTCAAGTCTCTGAAATCACATGGCACTCTCTATTTTGGGACCCCTGATTCTTTTGTTGAAGGAATAAGGAGACTTACATGCAAGTTACTAGCCTCAAGTCTTGGTGAATTACATGGCCCATTTTCACTATGTTGGGATCCCTGGTTCTCAGTTTTAGTCTTCAACAATCCCCTCTACCCCTTTTTCCAATATTCCAAAGAAAAGAAATCAACCAACTTGTCCCCTAAGGAAAGTTATAGAGTCAAGTCTTGGTAATCACATGGCCATTTTTCACCATTGTAGGACCCCTGATTTTGGTATGTCATGCAGAAATTGATCTAAGCGTGCAAATTTGTCCCTTACTTTTTCCTATAAAATACTAACCTCCCGACTCATGATTTAAGAGAGTTTACTGCTTCTTTAGTTCATCACTCTCTTTTTGTGGTTTGAAAAAAAAAAAATAAAAAAATAATTATGAAATCTGTATTATGAATGCCATGCATTATAAAAAAAAAAAAAAAAAAAAAACTATTAAGAAATCACCAATTAAAATTTCAATTTCAAAAAAACAAAATTAAATTAAGAAAACTGCCAATTTCGTAAAGTAAAAATAATATTTTAATTAAGAAATTGGTAATAGTATTACAAATCTCACACTAATTTGTTACTATTCTATATTTCCCCTATTTAAAAAATAAAATAAAATAAAAAATTGGGTAAAAACCCAAAAAGTACGTGAAATAGTATTATTTTGCCAAAAGCTCTGCAAATTACTCTTATATATTTTGATAAGTGTCGTTAACTTTCCCAAGACCTGATGGAGTAAAATGAAATTATCATATTAATTCCATTTTCTTTGCTTGAAACATTTATAGAGAGTAATAGGTTGAGGACTCTTGCCTTTAATGGAAATCAAGAAGAAGATTAGAAGAAAGGGTTATTGAAAAGTAAAGTTGGTAAGGGGGCAAATGAGTCATCACCGCAATGAGCAAATTTTCACTCCATTTTCTCCCATATTCGGGGGAAAAGATTTTGGTGGGTCCGAATAGGAAACACCCTCACCCCCACTTTTTCTCACACTTTTTCCTTCCAAACCAAACAATGGGAAACTCATATTTTCCACCCCTTTTCCTTTCCTTAGTTTTCAGTTTTCACACACAGCATATATTCGGTAGTGGGTTTTTTAATTTTCAGCACTTTTTGTTAGGAAAAGATATTAACTTTATTGAAAAACATGACCTTGCAGATTATTTTATTTTTACCAAACACGACTAAGTCTGTGCTATGATTTTTTATTCATTTCAACTTGACTAATTTGATGACTAATGGGGGCTACTTTGATTTAGACAAGCGTCACTAGATTCAAGTTACACGGTTAGAGTCAAGTTTCTGAAATCACATGGTCCTTTTTTCTTTATCTTGAGACCCCTTGATACTTTTGTTTTTAATTGATGAAGGAGCCTCAAACGTACAAGGTTAAGCAGCATCTTAGTCATCGAAAGATCAAGATTAATTAATTATGATTTTGACGGAATTTTTAGTGATTGTATATGAGTGGTACTTAAGCCAACCAATATCAACCAACGTTTGAAAACATAAAAATTAAAACAGACCCTGGCTTCCAAAAAAGCTTAAAATAAAAATGGCAGACGAAGAACAAAAGCCCAGGTCATAACCCTTTATTTTTCATAGCTCCCAGAGTCCCAGGACGTTCAAACTTCAAAGTATCCAATGAGCTCACACTGGTATTTTTAGTTTTTATTAAATTAAAATTTATATTTATTAAAAATAATTTTTTAAAATAAAGTGATCACATGTGGTATAAGTCACCACTTTCTGACAATCAAAATTGACAGATATGAGATGGATGAATCAATTTTGTCATTTTTTTTTATAGCTTACATACATAATTGAGAGTACAATATTGGTCTGTTTGTACTTGATCTAAACACAAAGGTGTCTTTTTGCAATTTGGCCTTTCTAATACTATAAACCTGAATTTCATGAGTGAATGAGGCCTGGATTCAGACAAAGTGTCTCTGAATTCATATGGCCCATTTCCTCTATTTTGGGACCCCTGATTCCTTTGTTAAAGGAATAAGGAGACTTACGTGCAAGTTACTAGGCTCAAGTCTTGGTAATTACATGGCCCATTTTCACTATGTTGGGATCCCTGATTCTCAATTTTAGTCTTCAACAATCCCCTCTGTCCCTTTTTCCATTATTCCAAAGAAAAGAAATCAACCAACTTGTCCCCTAAAGCAAGTTATAGAGTCAAGTCTTGGTGATCACATGGCCATTTTTCACCATTGTAGGATCCCTGATTTTGGTACGTCGTGCAGAAATTGATCTAAGCGTGCAAACCAAGGAAAAAGAAATAGACTTTCCTTTTACATCAAGGAATAATCTTTCTTTTCACATCAAGGATTAGCCTTTTCTTCCACACCAAAGAAACCCAAAAGTAACCTAAATAGTTTTCATACTTCATCAAGGAAACTCAATTAATTTTCAAGTCAAAATAGGAATTTGAGACACTTTCCCAACAACTTTCCTACTGCAGTGGATCTTGTTTATATGTGTTACAGTGTTGATTGCTTCTTTGTGAAATAACCCTGTTTAGATTTGACATATATATTTCATATAGGAGGGTATTCTGTGTGTAGAACATTGCTAGTAGCTGAATACGATTAAGTGTGTACCTAGTCTAATAACTAAAAGACTATGCACCAAAATAAATTTGGACGTGCTTCAGACATCATTTTAGGAATAAAACTCTCTCTGTTTGCTTAATTGCTTCAAGTGGTACGGCCATTAAGCCATAGCTTATGTGAAGGGATTTCATTCTCTTCCCTTTTGGCTTTTTCTTAGAATAATTGAACTAAAACATCATTAGAAAAATGTTACTAAACAAACTGAATTCACGTAGAGCGTCAAACGGATGAAACGGAAACGGATATTCATGAGAATGGATGAAATGGAAAGACGAGCAGTGGGTTTAAGACTCACCTTAGTGAGTATCTAATTAGTAGTTATAAAGATTTTTTTGGAAATATATTCTGCTAACATAAACGGATCCTAAAAGAAAATGTTTTCCTTCCAATAGTTACGGATACTTAATTACTAGAATGAATCTTTATCTTGGAATTTGATTCATTAACTAAAAATATATATCATGGCTGCATTGTGGGAAAATAACGTGGGCACTGATGTCATTATCATTTATTTTAAGCG
>BKZX01022587.1:6432-18304 GCA_014362285.1 Fagus crenata
GAGTCCAAACGCTCAGGAGTAATTTGGGGTTTGGAGACTATCCAAATCTCAAATTGAGTGATCCAACGGTCTGGAAATCCTGAGTCCAAACACGTCGAGAGTAATTTGGGGTTTGGAGACTATCCGAATCTCAAATCGAATGATCCAACGGTCTGGAAATCCTGAGTCCAAACACGTCGAGGGTAATTTGGGGTTTGGAGATTATCCAAATCTCAAATCGGGTGATCCAACGGTCTGGAAATCCTGAGTCCAAACACGTCGGTGGTAATTTGGGGTTTGGAGACTATCCAAATCTCAAATTGGGTGATCCAACGGTCTGGAAATCCTAAGTCCAAACACGTCGAGGGTAATTTGGGGTTTGGAGACTATCCAAATCTCAAATTGGGTGATCCAACGATCTGGAAATCCTGAGTCCAAACACGTCGGAGGTAATTTGGGGTTTGAAGACTATCCAAATCTCAAATTGGGTGATCCAACGGTCTGGAAATCCTGAGTCCAAACACGTCAGGGGTAATTGTGATTCGACACTTTATCAAATTGCAATTTAGTGGTTAGACCCAGTTTGGAAATTCATCCAAACAGTCAGGAAAAATTGTTTGTTTAATTGTTCTTTTCTCTTCTATTTGTATAATTTCGATCATTGTGTATTTCCTATATTTTTTGAGAATGAGATATACCTGACTTTTCTGACTTTTAGATTGCTTGTTGTACCTTTTGCAGATGTCGAGTCAGGGTAGTGGCAATGGGGGCCGACGCCGATCTGATCGCCTTGTAAAAGGCAAGGCTGTAGCCAACGCGACTGAGAGCCCTCCCGATACTGATGACGAGTATGACGCCATGGAGGACGTTCGTACTCGTGCTGATGGTGACATTACTAGGAACCTGCAGGCGGAGCTTGATGCTGAGGCTGCTGGTATTGCTGTTGGTGCAACTTGACCTCCTTCTAGGCCTGGTATTACCATTGGCCGTAGCGCTAGGCCTTCTAGCGTACCTCGTCGACCTACTACGACGCCGACAGGTGCTCCTCCTGCTAGATTGAAGAGGCAGAAAGCTGACCGCGCTCCTCTTTCTGCGGACCCTATACCAGAGGACTATGTTGCTCCAGGGTTTAGATATCCTCCTCGGGGCGGTATTCGACCGCGCTATCCTGTCACCACTCCGGTGGAGGATACGCCTCTCTTGACGGGTCTCATTAACCATCCATCGTCTTTGGTTCGTCGTTGTGAGGTACCTGCGTACTCCTGTATATCTCTTTGCCTTGCATTTTTCACAATCTTTTGTACTGACACTCTTCTTTCTGAATTTGTACAGGATCCTCGTGAGAGCGTTGGCCAAGATGGATGGTCCGACTTCAGTCAGCTTCTGGATACTGCTCGTCGAGAGTATAGAGAGTTTTTTATGGAGCTGGGCTTTGGCCCCTTCCTCAGCATCCGTTATGCGCACGTGTGGCATCCCTTGATGAGGTGTTGGGTGGAGAGGTTCTTCCATCATACGGGGACTTTCCATCTTAGCACCTATGAGATGGGGGTGCTTCCCGTGGATTAGAATGCCATCCTAGGCATTCGCTTTGGGGGTAGAGTTCCCCCTAGTGAGCCCACATCTGGTCTTAAGGCTCTGGACATCCTGGATATCGAGGATCCTGACGCTATAGATGGCATTAGGCTTCCTTCCTTGAAGGTCAGATATCTGAAGGACCTTTTGAGGAAGGAGATGGATGAGCCTCCTACTGAGTTGCGATATCGTTAGTGGACTGCTTACTTCATCTTCAGCTGCTTTCTTGGCAATGACAAGTCCACTGTACCCACACCCATCATTGGCATGTTCCAGGATGTCGACGCTCTGAGGGATTATGGTTGGGGAGCGTTGACATACAGGTTTTACATCCGGGGTCTGCGCCGCTTCTCTCGCCGGGAGACGAATAGTTTCCTCGGCTTCTAGCAGTTCACCATCCTCTGGGCATTCAAGCATTTCTCAGTGTTTGCTCCCAGTAGGCTTCCATCAGCCCTTGACTCTGTATTCCCTCTTGCTAGACGATGGGACCCACCTTGGATCCAGAGATTGACCTCTCATACACTTCTTGAGTGTCGTACGACGGTGGATTGCATCAGAGACGCTGACATCATCTTCCAGCCTTACTCTCCATCCTTAGTTGAGCCCACTGAGGTATTTAGGTCCGTCGAGTTATCTCATCTGCGGATATGGATTCGATCTCCGAGGTCTTGGGAGCTCTTGATGGGTGAAAGGACCACACAGCAACTGCGTGGTGAGGCCGTTGTCCCTGTGGATCCTCCTCGATTGATGACTATTGAGGGCTACATTCCACGCGCTCCGGGTGATTCTTATGTGGAAGGCGTAGACTCCTATCCGAGCCTAGTTCTAGTCGACATGCCGTACCAGGAGTGGTTCGAGCAGGTCTCCTTGGGATCCTTGATGTTCCTTCATGAGGTCGAGGGTGGTCGGGTCATGGGTGGGACGGCCATGGACAGTCATCACATCCAGTCTTCTGGGGAGATAGACAGGCTTCAGAGCGAGATACTACATCTCTAGCTTGAACTGTCAGTCAGCGAGGATCTCCATGCGGCCGATGTGGATCGACTACAGAGGGAGATAGCTCATCTGCAGATGGAGGCGACTCAACAGCAGGGAGAGATGACCCAGATGCAGGCGGACTTGGTCCAGCGGCAGAGGGATGTGGATTCTCGGGATGCAGAGCTAGCCATTCGAGCTGCGAGCATTCGGAGACTAGAGGATCAGCTTATGGGTGCGGGTATTGCTCCTCTTACCGGAGCTAGCTCGTCCGGTCACTGTCAGACTTCTTCTCCGCCACCTCCTGATCCTGTTTCTCGAGATTGGTTCTTTGATGACCCTCCTTCTTTATGATGTATATTTCTTTCTTTTTCTCTTTTGTTTTTGGGGCCTTGTATTTTGGCCGGCTATCTTGTATTTACAGACATGGGCTATTGTATATATATGACATTGGTGGTTCATGGATAGTATTTATGGTTTGTGTTTATGGATTTGTGTTTATGGCTATGTGTTTATGGCTATGTGTTTATGGATTTGTATGGGTATCGGGTCTTGATCCTCCACGAGGCCCGGTTCAACAAATATCGGGGCTTACCTCTCCTTGGGGCTCGTTTCCATCACTATTGGAACTTATTCCTCCATGAGGCCCATCCCAGCAAATCTTGGGTCTTACTCCTTCACGAGGCCCATTTAAATGACTCTTCGAATTTTTCCAATTTTCCTCCCGACAAAAATGAAAAAATTTGCCCCAGTGTGGAGTGTTGAATAAATTTTTCTAACTTCTTGAAGATAGAAAAATTTTGTCCCAGTGTGGAGTAATGCATGCTAATGTGGAATCCCGGATTTCTTCCTCTATTTTCTTTGCATCGGACTGCGATAGCTACCTGAGAGTCGAACTATTTTCCTTCAAAATTTTTCAAAACCCTTTTGAAAAATTTTGCCCCAGTGTGCCATGGGATCCACCTGTGCGACATCTCTTGGTCGTCCTCGTATTTCTTGATTTCTGGGCCGAGTCTGGGCTGCAGGGCCGGTTCTTGACTGTCGAGTCTAGTTCTCGGTTCTCGGGCCACCCCGTTGGTGGAAAACTAACCCTGATTATGTTGCATCAAACGCCTCCTTATGAGAACGACTTTGGTTCAATTCTTCGGTCTCCAGACCGATTTTAGGGTTTTGGGTCGGTTCTCGGCCGTCGGGCCAAAATCTTCGATCATTGGACCACCCGAAACTTTCCCATAGGTGATTCCCCACAAAACGACCCTTATACAGTGCAAAACGGGCCTTTAGGAGCAAGCAAATAGGGTCAAATTCGCGTGGGATAGGAAAAAGAGCCGTTGGGATTCCCAACGGGACTCGCGCGTGATGATCATGCGCGGCGCATGATGATGGCACGCGAGTTTCCCCCTTTTTAAAGCCCCGAGCTCTCTTCGAGCCAACAACTATTTTTCGAGTTTTTCTCCCTTTTCTTCACTAAAATCTCTCGGTTTTTCCCATTTTTTAGTCTCTTAAGTCCATGGCCTCCTCAAGTGGCGATACCGACTCCTTGGTGGTGCTTTGTTTTCAAGACTTCCGTGCCAAGCGGATGAGACATTGGTGGACTCTTCTTAGAGGGGACGACCATGCTAGCATCATGGCTATTTTTGGCAAGTTCCCTTCTCTCATGCGGTTGTCGGTTGACCACAGCCTGCTCGAGGCTCTCGCTTCCTTCTGGGATCCGTCCCACTGCTGCTTTTCCGTCGAGGAGGTGGATCTTGTTCCTACCTTAGAGGAGTATGCTAGGCTTCTTCAGCTAAACAGCCTCTTCAGCGAGACGCCTGTCATACCCATTCAGGGTCCTCGGTCGAACCGAGTCTAGGAGAAGTACTTAGGTTTCACTTCCATAGTCTTGCGCCCTAAGATCAGCCGAGTAGACGAGACTTGGCGGAAAGCCAACATTTCTCTGGACTTACTGACGAAGTACTTTTCTTGGAGCGACTTTCCAGCTGAGTTCGCGGGGGATTTTATTACAGGCAAGAGGGGATGGAAGAAATTCCGAACCAACGCCTTCAAGATTGCCTTTGCAGGTATTTTTCTCTTTCCTACTTTTGCTGGTAGGATAGATTTGGGGGTGATCCCTTTGATATTCAGCGAGGACAGGTCTATCATCCCTACCATATTGTGCGAGACAGTGCAGTCTTTGTCTTACTGCAGAAGACAAGGAAAGGAGGTCCCGATGTTCTGCACGCAGCTCCTCCAGCTATGGTTCTACAGTCATCTGTGGTATTTCTACCGCCTCCAGACTCCTTATCACTTTGAGAGGCATATGGTGAGACAAACCGTTGATACAGCGCTCCTTTTTACTGGCAACAGCCGTGACTGGGTGTTATATCTCCTTGACTTGCCCTTGAGTGAGTGGTCTTGGAAGGTCACCTGGGGGCCCGCAGTGTGGAGACCCTGGACTCATTGCACTATCTTTGATGGAATGCCCCTTCCCGGGATGTGGGGTTGTACAGGCTACTATCCCAGCCTTGCCCTTCGTTAGTTTGGTTGCGTTCAGTACCCTCCTCGCCTTGGTGACTTGAGCTCGATGACTTTGATTACGTCCCTGGTGACGACATGTGGAGATCTCTTTCTTGGGTTGAGAGTATTTGGGGAGGCCGTTGTTCAGAGATGGTCCTTATAGAGGGTGGTCTTCATGCAGATAGCTCTGTTACTCCTGATTTTGTCGAGTGGAGGGAGGGGTGGAGCCCTTCTTTCACTTTTAGGCCTACCGTGCGACCAGGCGTGTCACATTCTTCAGTGCCTCCTTCTCTTCGGGCTTCAGCTTCCGCGAGCCAGTCCGAGAGAGTTACTAACTTAGAGAGAGAGCTTGAGGAGACTTGAGCGGAGTTGGCATCTCTTCGTCTTGTTAGGGCATCTGAGAGAGAGGAGTCTGCGGCCCGTGTGGAGTCCATGTAGAGTACCTTGCATCATAGCGATGCAGCGGTGGCGAACCTTCGTCGTGACTTGGAGGCTCAAAGAGGGAATGTCTCCACTCTCCGAGCGATGAATGACTTCATCCGTGAGCAGCTCAAGATCTCCGAGGCAGCTAAGGATCATCTGGAGTAGACCTTGGCTGAGACCTAGGGACAGCTAGAGACTGAGCAGATGGAGAGGACTCGGGTCCGGGACGAGCTTGATTCTCTTCGTTCTTACACCCAGGCTCTGGTTGATCCTTCCACAGGTCGTCCTCATGACATTGTAGCCCTCCGGCGAGCACTAGATGATAGTGAGGTGGCACTTACAGCTGCACGCACTTCCATGGGGGTCATGCGGGTCCAGATCAGTGTTCTTCAGGGCGACAACGCGGTCCTACTGACTGAGGTGGACTTGGTGCATGATGCTCTTGAGTCTGACGCTTCTTGGCTTAACCGTGAGGGTCTCCTCGTGGTTACTGCTCTTCATCAGGTCAACCAAGTGATGGATTGTCTGGGTGTTAGGACTCGCGCCGTCTTGGAGGAGCACGACGAGGGGGATCCGGCCCTTTCCACTGCTTAGGGGAGATTCTGCAGAGAGACCTGCATACGTCTTGGTCATTAGTTAGCATGCCTCATGTAGCAATGAGTAGTCAGTAGTTTTTGTATTTAAATGGTGAGTCATTCATAAATCCAAGTCGGATCATGCATGGCTCCCATTTCTAACTTTTAAGTTGCTATATTTAGACATACTTTCAAGGCATCATAGAAAATCAATGTATATATTTATGAGTTTGGCATGAATGAATGAAAGCAAGAATTTTGTCTATGAATGTCTGTATAAGAATCTATAAATTTGGCAAAGTTTAGCTTTTTATGAGTCAATGGTAAGAATTGAATGTTATTGCGAAAACGAATATGAGAATTTACGAATTTAAAAGAGATTGGCATTTTATAAATGAGCATGATATGGATGAATGTGAAGATCTAATGATATGTCACTTGAAACTGGGTGTTTGGAAGGATACACTTACGCTCCACCTCTTGATTCCCAAACATTCTCTTCATATCGAACGAACCGCACTACTCAAAGGATAACATAGGTCGTTCTTTCGTCTAAAATCTCTTCACCGAATAACAACCCTGATCACTAGTCTTGCACTGATTTGATGCCCGCCTTGTCGTGATGCTGTTTTTTTTTTTTTTTTTAGCCATATATTACCCTTGACTTACGCTAAGTCCAGCTTTCCACGTTACTTTTGCCTATGGCGCCGCTTTCAAGGTTTTCACCATACCCGTGGTAATTTCATCCGAGGGCAACGTCCTTACGGATTTTCGTTGCTTCTCAGGTCTTCTTTGGAATTATCGAAATGACAAACTAGAATTTTTGTCCTCTTTGATTAATTTGATTAAAATCATACATGGTACTTGATCACAGAGTCAGAATTGACGGGTGACCGGAACTCTTCACCGTCCATATCAGCCAGAATGATCACTCCTCCTGAGAAAGCTTTCTTCACCACGTACGGACCCTCATATGATGGTGCGAACTTCCCTCGTGAATCTGAAAGGGCCGTGTTCCTCTTCTTCAGAACGAGATCTCCAGGCTGGAAGGTGCGGGGTCGAGCTTTCTTGTTCTAAGTTCTTTCAATTCGTCTTTGGTAGAGCTGCCCGTGGCACAGTGCCACCAGTCTCTTCTCATCTATGAAGTTCAGCTGCTCATACCACGCTTGGGCCCATTCGGCCTCTTCCAGCTGGGTCTGTAATAAGATTCTCAAAGATGGGATCTCCACTTCAACCGGTAGTACTGCTTCCATCCCGTATACCAGGGAATAGGGGATGGCCCCAATAGATGTCCTCATTGACGTTTGGTAGGCACACAAAGCATAAGGCAGATGCTCGTGCCAATCTTTATATATCTCTGTCATCTTGCTCAGAATCTTCTTCACATTTTTGTTGGCGACTTCCATGGCTCCGTTCATCTTCGGGCGGTATGAAGCAGAGTTGTGGTATTGGATCTTAAACTGATGGCATAGCTGGTCCATCATGCGATTGTTCAGGTTGGAAGCATTGTCGGTGATGAGCATTTCTGGCATCCCATAACGGCAGATAATGTTGTTTTTCACAAACCAGGTGACTGCGACTTGAGTGACATTCTTGACAGAATATGCCTCCACCCACTTGGTAAAATAGTCGATGGCCACCAGTATGAACTCATGCCCGTTAGATGCCTTTGGGGTAATTACACCAATCACATCCATTCCCCAAGCCGAGAAAGGCCATGGCGAGGCCATAGTGTGGAGATATTGGGGAGGTGCATTCTTGCAGTTCTGATACATCTAGCATTTATGGCACGTCTGGACATGTCTGATGAAGTCCCTCTCCATTGTCAACCAGTAATAGCCAGCTCTCATAATTTTTCGGGCCAAGAAGAGTCCATTGGCGTGGGCTCCCATCAACCCCGCATGCATTTCTTGAATCAATCGATTGGCTTCCTCTACATCTACACATCGTAGGAGGGTGGCGTCATGAGTCCGTTTGCACAAAATCTCTCCACTTAAGAAGAATTAAAAAGCCATCCTCTTGACGTACTTCTTCTCGTTTTCGGTTGCCTGTGGTGGGTACTCTCTGTCTTGTATAAAGCGCTTGATATCGTAATACCAAGGCTTGTTGTCTATCTCAGCCTCGACATTCATGCACTCTTCCACACACACACAGTATGCTGGAATGTCTCGGGTCTCGATTCACAACGGTCGCACATCATCCCCTTCTGCTAACTTGATTAGGCTTGCCAATGTGGCGAGCGTGTCAGCAAAGTGATTGTGAGCTCTTGGAGTGTATGTGAAGGTGATATACTTGAACTTTGGAACTAACTGACTGATGTACCGTTGGTATGGGATGAGCTTGGGATCCCGAGCCTGCCATTCTCCGTTAGTCTGTGACACTATCAGCAGAGAGTCCCCGAAGACTTCTAGTTCATAGGCGCCGAATTCTAAAGCTGCTTGCAGACCGACGATGCATGCTTCATACTCAGCATGTTGTTAGTGCAATCAAACCCCAGATTAACGGCGATGGGAGTTTGTTGTCCCTTTGGTGATACCAAGACTCAGCCAATTCCACTCCCGATAGCGTTTGCTGCTCTGTCGAAGTAAAGTTTCCATCTACAATGGTCATCTTCATCAACTGCCATCACGTCTTCATCCGGGAATTCTAAATCCATCAATTCTAGCTGTTCGGACAGGTAGTCTGCCAAGTAATCAGCTATGGCTTGTCCTTTGATCACCTTCCGGGTCACAAATAGGATGTCGAACTCAAATAAGAGTACTTGCCACCGTGCAATCTTCCCAGTCAAGGCGGGCTTTTCAAAGATGTACTTGATCGGGTCCATTCGGGATACCAGCCAAGTGGTGTAGTAGAGCATGTACTGTCTCAGTTTCTTGGAGGCCCAGGCCAATGCACGGCACGTCTTCTCAACTAGCAAGTAGCGGGTCTCCAGCTCTGTGAACTTTTTGCTGAGACAGTAGATTGCTTGTTCCTTTCTTCCAGTCTCGTCTTGTTGTCCCAACATGCAGCCCATGGATGCTTCTTGGATTGTGAGGTATAGGATGAGAGGACGTCCCGGAGTTGGTGGAACTAGGATGGGTAGGTAGAGCAGATACTCCTTGATCTTGTCAAAAGCTTTCTGGCAATCTTCTGTCCACTTTATCTTCACGTCTTTTCTCAGCAGCCTGAACAGAGGCTTGCAGGTTGCAGTGAGCTGTGCAATGAAGCGAGCTATGTAGTTGGTCCTTCCCAAGAAGCTTCGGATCTCTTTCTCTATTTTTGGTGCGGGCATGCTTCGTATAGCTTGAACTTTTGCAGGATCAATCTCGATTCCCCTGCCGTTGACAATGAAGCCCAATAACTTTCCGGATGTGACGTCGAAGACACACTTGTTCAGATTTAGTCTGAGCTGATACTTCTTTAGACGCTGGAATAGCTTGCGTAGGTCTGTGAGGTGATCTTGCTGTCATAACCCCATTTTTACCCACGGGATTTTCTCGGGTGTCGGCACGCAAAACGGGACAGCCCGGACCGAGCCAACATGATCCGACGAAGTCTCGCCACATCAAATACTCCCAAGAAGAAGGTTCGGGACACATTTCCCAAGGTTTGACCAAGTTTGACTAGGGTTGACCGAAGTTTGACCGAGGTTTGACCAAGCCGTTTCTGACCCAACTGGGGCCCGCTATGCCCGAAAACCCTCGAAACGCGGTCCGAGATCCATTTCCAAGAATTTGGAGAGCTTTGACCAAATTCGATCAAGTTTGACCAAGGTTGACCAAGGTTTGACCGGACCGTTGACTAGACCGAAAGCTGAATCGAACTGACCGCTCCTCGACCATTCTGAAGAACGTGACAAGAGCTTCGATTCGACACTTTACGGGCTAAAAACGGACGAGAAACGAGAGAGTTATGATCAAAACTACGAAAAAACGGTCCAACACTTAGCCAAATTTTGCTAAGTGTTGTTGACAAAATAGCCTATTTGGGAGGCAACGTTTGCGCAAGGACTCTCTCCGACCTGCTGTAACTTGGTCCATGAGCCAAGATCTTTAGGCAAGAGGTTCACTTCAGCTACCACAGGCAACTTGCGGATCGTCAAGAGCTCCTCCGGTCAAGCCAGAACCTCAATCAGAAGATGACCCCTTGGCATAAGGAACATTCCAACGGCCTTCGTTCGCAGGACCATATCTTGCGAACCCAAGCTCGCCTCTGTGCAAGGCCTGTACCTTTGGAAAATAGGTAGCATAAGCTTTCCGACGATACCAAGATCGTCGAAATCCGACATCAGGAGCTACGTCTACCACGTGCGTGAAAACAGGCCGACGAAGTAAGGTTTTGTTGAAAACTCCGGAATTTTCCCACCGACGTTGCCACGCTTGCGCGTAGAGTCTTCCTGACTCGCAACAAGTTGATCTACAAGCCTGGATGCGTTGGAAAGAGGACACATTCATGCACGACAAGGAACTCTCGGATCGCCAAGAGTTTACCGGGGCTAGCCGAAATCCCGATCAGAAAACTGCCCTCAAACGGACCAAAAACACTCCGGTGGCCTCTGTTCGCGGGGCCATATCTCACAAGTCCAAGCTTGGATTTCCGCAAATCTGGAACCTTGCAAAAGTAGGCAGCGTAAGCTTTCCAACGGTACCAAGAACGTCGAAATCTGACATCGGGAGCTAGGTCAAAAACGCGCGCGAACTGGGACAAGATTTGAGAAAAAAACGCGCTGCGAGTAAAATGCAGTTTTCCTCCCGGACAGCCGCCTTCGCGCGCAGAGTCTTCCCTGCTCGCAACAAGTTGATCTGCGAGCCCGAATGCGTTGGAAAGATAACGACTCCAGCTACGACGTGGAACTCTCAGTTCGCCGATAGCATTCCCCGTTTGACCGGAATCTTCATCGGAAAAGTGCACAAAAACAGCTCTAACTCCCCGACTTCCGGGAGCCATAACTCTCTCTTCCAAACTCCGATTTGTGCAAACTTTATACCGTTGGAAAGAGGTCGTCGAGAGCTTTCCGACGATATGCTTCATGACCCATTTTGAGTTCCGGAAGACCTCCAAAACTGCCCTCGAAAATCGGGTCAAAAAAGATACGCGCACGGAAACCGAGGAAGATTCGAGGAGCTGCTGGCGTGGAAGGATAAGACTGCCACGTGGCAGCTGTACAACTCGCGCGGGACCATACCACGCAGCGCGTGATGGACCCGCGCGAGGCGTGCACGACTTTCTATAAAACCAGCCCCCCTCCCCTCATTTCAGCACAATTTTTGCTCGGCTCTAGGCCTCTTTGAGCGTTAGTTTAGGCAGAAATAGGGGTTTTTAGGGTCTTTAGAGGGGGCTTTGGTAGTTTTTTAGAGGGAGAGACTCCTCTCTAGGTACTCTCTCTCTCTTTAAGCTCTTTCTCTCTCCTCTCTCCTCTCTTTTTCTTTTCTTTTGGGTGGAGGTGACTAGTGATGATCCCTAAAATGGGAAGGGATTCACAAGGATCCACCCTTATTTATGAGTTTTAGTTTATTATTGCTTTATTTATGCACTTTTAGTTCATTAAATGTTCATTTATGTTCTTTAAAGTTCATGTCTAGCTTTATATACTTGCTTTAAGTTTATTTATCGCTTTACGCTTTAAGATTCATTTATTGCTTTCCATATTTGCTTTAAATACGTTTATAGCTTTCCGCAATGCTTTAAATACATTTATTGCTTTATTTACATTTTACTACGTATTGTGAATATATTGTGATTAGCCCTTCCCCCGTGTTTTAGTACGGCAAATATTGAGTAGCTTTGGCTCAGTTGCGTAAGACCTTTAACGAGGCCATAACAACCATGTTAGCCTACGAGGTATTTGACCCGAAAAATACATCCCCATGTGT
>BKZX01022587.1:18314-35536 GCA_014362285.1 Fagus crenata
ATGTTAGCCTACGAGGTATTTGACCCGAAAAATACATCCCCATGTGTAAATATTGTCATTTATCGCTTTATTTACATTTACTACGTTGCGCGTATTATATTGTGGATATTGTCATTTTCTCCCTTTTTTCCCTTTGTAAAAATGGGCGTGATAATCCCGATTGGTCGTGGTGGACTATGTAAGACCTCAAAGAGGCTTTAACCACCACGTAATTCCATAAGGCATTGGACCCATGAAAATCCCATGCTTTAAATTCCATTATTGCTTTAAATATATTTATCGCTTTCCGCAATGCTTTAAATACATTTATCGCTTTATTTACTTTTACGCGCTTGTGAATATATTGCGTTGTTATTATCCCCGTTTCCCCGTAAAAATGGGTGTGATAATCCCGATTGGTCGTGATGGTTTATGTAAGACCTCAAGGAGGCATTAGCCATCACGTAATTCCATAGGGTATTGGATCCACAAAAACACTCTTTTTCAAACCCGGTTATTTACATTATTTACTACGTTGTTATAAATATTGTTCATATTTCATTATTTTGATTTGGGCATGAAAATACCGAACGGTATTGGTGGTTTAGGTAAATCTTTTCACATAGTACTAAACCCAATGTAAATCCATGAGGTGTTGGACCCTAAAATTGCAAACTCATTTCCAAAACGTTTTTCTCATTTAAGTCCTATTTGGCTTCGCGGGTTTAGGTAAATCTTTTCAAATAGTACTAAACCCCCGTGTAAGCCCGAAAAGGCGTTGAAACTCATTTTCAAAACGGTTTTTCTCATTTAAGTCCTATTTGGCTTCGCGGGTTTAGATAAATCTTTTCAAATAGTACTAAACCCCCGTGTAAGCCCGAGAGGCATTGATTTTCCCTTGGATTGCACTATTTTATTCATGTAAACCCTAAGGTGGTGTCGGGATTTGAATAAGCCTTTCAAATAGCATCGAATCCCGGCCCCACGAGGTCTTGACCCTTTCCCTAAAATTCTCATGAATTGTACCTTGCCATTTCGATTAGGTGTTGCTTGTATGTCATTTCATACTTATGATTGATGTACTGCTAACATACCATGATCATACCATCTTGTCATACTGGTGATTTATGTGCTACGAATATGCCGTGATTACTTGTTTGAACATTTTACTTGCTTTCATACTCTTTCTTGTAATTTGTGTGCCGTGAACATGCCTTGATACTTTGCTTGATTGTTTATCGCTTTGATATAAAAATGTGATTAAAACACACTTTGCCATGGAAACTTTAAAAAGAGTAAACATGGTAATGTGGGCGTTAGAAACGAAATTGGTGCAATCCAAGGGCTACGGCTCGCCCTGGCTCTTGGACACCATGGTATGAGTCCTTTACACGGGGGCGTGGCTGGTACGTGCTTTCGTGTAAGGGATTCTACACGTTCTAACTCCCATAGGATCATGGCCTAAAACTCCCCAAAGTGTGAATTAATCATCCAAAACCCCGCCATTTGACGGACCGCTTTATCCTTGGAAATCAAGGGTAAAGAGATCCCGAATATGGCATCAAAAACATTAATTGTTTGTCCCGACACTAGGTGTTAGGATTTCAAGTATATCCTACCACCGAAATGCCTGGAAACTTAAAAAATACAAAGATAAAGGATGGTGAAATAAAGAGTCTAATCAAAACCAAATGAGGCCAAAATGCATTTGCCATCCTTGGTATATTGCTCGACTAAATTTGGATCATTTGTTCATAATTAAAACCAACAACTTAGGCTTAGCAAATAAAAGAAAACATTAGAAAGGAGGTAACCGTTTCTTAACGGATGTCGTGGGGTGCCTAACACCTTCCCCACGCATAAGCAAACCCCCGAACCCATCTCTGGTTCAAGACCATTTTTGTAATAGATGTCTAAATAAGATAAAATCTATTAGACATAGGTGCCCAATCACACCTTAGAATTTCCCATGATTGGTGGCGACTCCAAATTTGTGCACACACGCACACACGTACATAAGTTCCCACACACACACACAACTCATATCTCGAAACGGAAAAGAGATAGAGGATCACACACACACTCGCCAAATGGGGGTCGGTATCTAGGAAAATAAAAAAGAAAAAGAACAACATAGATTTTCCGCCGGTGTCGACACTTGCGTGGTGCGAGACTTAGCAATCATGTCATCCACATAAACCTCTATCTCATGGTGAATCATGTCATGGAAGAGGGTGACCATGGCTCACTAATAAGTGGCTCCCGCGTTCTTCAGACCGAAAGGCATGACATCGTACACGAAGGTTCCCTAATGTGTGACGAAAGCAGTCTTGGATTTGTCTTCTTCAGCCATTTTGATCTGATTGTACCCTGAGAATCCGTCCATGAATGAGAATACGGCGTTCGTTGCGGTATTGTCGACCAAGGTATCTATGTGAGGCAAAGGAAAATTGTCCTTTGGGCTGGCCCAGTTTAGATCCCGATAGTCTACGCACATTCTAACTTTTCCGTCCTTTTTCGGCACTGGGACTATATTGGCTACCCAATCTGAATAGGTCACTGTGCTTAGGAAACCTGCCTTCAGTTGTTTTTCTACTTCCTCCTTGATCTTCAAAATGATCTCGGATTTCATCCGTCACAGCGCTTGTTTGACAGGCTTGCACTCTGGCTTCAGCGGGATCTTGTGGACCACTATGTCTGTGTCAAGGCCCGGAATGTCTTGGTAAGACCAGGCGAAAATCTCGTGGAATTCTCTTAACAGTGCGATGAGCGCCTCCTTTTGTTCTGTGGTGGAGCGGGTCCCAATCTTAACTTCTTTCGGCTCTTCACCTTCATCGGCCAGATTTATGATCTCTAACTCCTCTATGTTGGGCTTGTACCCCCCGTCTTGTCTTTCTAATGCTTCAAGGATGTCATTCGGCAATTCGACTTCTTCCTCAGAATCATCTATGTTATCCAGTGAGCAATTCGCTTTGTTGCCAATTTCGGAGACGTGGGGATTGTTTGAGGTTTTGCGTGCAATCCTGGAAAGGATGACGGACGGAAAAATGGTAAGAAAATAAAAAAGGATGCCATTCGTTTTGTACGATGGTGCGTTGGATTTATTTAAAGCATATTGGAATATTTGAGATAAAGGAATTCATGGAATAAACACGTGACATATCATTTGAAATATAAAAATGGAAATATTATAATGATTAAATGGTTATGATTGTAGCATGATGTCTTAAAAGCATGAAATAAACATAAAAGCCCAAAATTGTTTGATACAAAAATTCCCAAGCTATTGATAAACTCAAAACCCGAGTCACCAATAGCTGGGATACCACTTACTCATTGCTACTTGAGATACGCTGTAGCAATGGCACACAGGTCCACATCTTAGCCTCCTCTCCTTGTTGGTAGTGGCGGATCGGTGGTGCGGTGGAATCCCCCTCCTCAGTGATGGCATTGATACTTAACTCTTCAACCATGGGGCCAGCATGTACTTCTTCAGTGGCGGTGGTGGTGATATTGCTTAGGCTCTCGACTGGTGGCGGTGGCTTGAGGTTGCAGCGATATCGGTCTAGAAAAGCTCTTGCCAAATCCTTCCAACAGGCAATATTCTTCAGCTGATAGAACCAGGTGACTATGCATTCCGGTAGGCTCTCATGGAATGTTGAGATCATTAAGAGCTCATCGCTTGTGTATGAGGCCATCTTCTTATAGTACTTCTGCAGATGAGATTCTGGGTCCCCATGTTCGCTGAATGTCTCGAATTCCAGGGTTTCGAGTCCGCGTGGAACCATCAAGTGTGGGAGTAGGTTGGGGAAGTCAGTATCTTTCCCGGTGTCTTCATCGAGTGTCTCCTCCTCTATATGATACCCCTTGAGGTCTTCTTCATCCAGAAAGTCTTCAAGATCTACTCCCTTGTATTGGTCGGGGCGGATTGGAGGTGCGGTGAAATCCCCTTCCGTGGTGATGGCATTGATACTTAGGTCCTCAGTGAAAAGTAATGCCAGCTCGTCCACATCGCCTTCGTCAACTTGAAACATTGCTGATGCGGGGAAGGTGGTGCGGATGTGGGGGATAACCATTTTCTTTTCGGGCCACTTTTCCCCTCTAAGCTTTGCTGCAGCTCTTTGTCTTCGGGCTTCATAAGCCAACTGGCGATCCTTTCAAGTTGGGGTGTACCCAAGTCCGTATCTGTCTTTGTTACCCTCCAAGGTCACAATTGCAATTCTTCTTTGGTTTGCACAGCCTAAGCCTTGCCCTGGCTGAAATCCTACCTTGACAAATTCTCTGGCTACCATAATCCCAGTTTTGGACAATTTTGGTTCCAAGGCTGCCACCCTGTGAATGACAGTGACGAACTCGAAACTATGGAATGATGCTTCTTCGGATGCACATCCGTCAATGTAAGGGACTGCGCCGTCATTGTAAATGGATATAGGCTCTTCGGCTAGGATGGTGACCAATTGATTTCCAATGATGAGCTTCATTTTCTGGTGTAGGGAGGAGGGCACTGCTCCGGCCGTGTGCAACCATGGTCTCCCCAATAATAAGTTGTAAGGAGAATCAATTCTCAGCACTTGGAAATTGATGTTTTAGACTTGCAGGCCAACCTCTACTGGCAAGTCTATCTCTCATAATACCTCTCTACGGGTCCCGTCAAAAGCTCACACGACCATGCTAGTGACCCTCACACGAGTGGGGTCGATGTCTAGTTTCTCCAGGGTTGACAGTGGGCATATGTTTAGAGCTGATCCATTGTCGATTAGTACCTTCGATACAATGCAGTCATTGGTCTTGACGGAGATATACAAGGCCTTGATGTGGCCTCTTCCCTCCGGAGGCAACTCATCGTCGGAGAAAGTTAACTAGTTCGTGACTAGTATGGAGGTTACCATGTTTTCGAAGGATGGTCCGGTAATGTCCTCCGGCACATACGCTTCATTCAACACCTTCAACAGAGCTTTCCTGTGAGACTCGGACGCGAGCAACAGTAACAGTACTGATATATAGGAAGGCATCTTACTTAGTTGTTTTACCACGCTGTACTCACTACTCTTGATTATTCTTAAGAAATCTACGGCCTTGTCTTCTACTGCCTTTGTTTTTACAGGATCCTCTACCGCCTTTCCGATTTCTTTCCTCCTTTTCTCTAGCTCCTCCAAAGTGTAGCACCTACCACTCCTGGAGATTCCACCAAGTCCGGACGTGAAGTTCCCATCCACTTCTTCCTCCGTTTTAGGCTTGCCTTCCTGCGTTGATATTACTTTCATCTCATAATTCCAAAGAACCCTTTTATTGTCATGGTAAGGGAAAGGCTGCGGGACTTGGATCACAACGCTCGGAACTTTCTCTGAAGATTGAACCGTAGATGTGGCTGTCTAAAGCACGATCCTTTCTTTGGCAACGTATTGGATGACCACTGGGTCAGGCTTGGACATCTCTGGTAGTGTGGCTGGTGAGAGCTTCCCCAATTCTTCTTTCTTCTTCTCACAGAATTCCTCGAAATCTCCCTTAATCCTGTCCATCCTTGCTGAGAAGTTTGTTCTTTCATAAGGACTAAGTCTCAGCTGGTCAATTGTCATGCAATCTTCTTCTGGCTGTTCTCTCCTTCTTTTTATTAGACCTCTCGTTATTAGGCTGGCAACCTCCTTCTTGAATTCTTCACAACTCTGTAGATTGTGGTCTTGAGCTCCGGAATGATACTTGCATATACCTGCGTCTGCTAATTCTTTATGTGCCCTTGGTGTGGTGAGTAGCCCTCGTTTCTTTAGCTCATGGCAAGGTGGCTCCCATGGGATCTTTGTGGAGGTGATATCGACTTCGTCACTCTTCTCTGCTCCAATTGCGTTTACGATTCCTTCTACTCGAAACTTCAACACCCCTTGGTCTAGTAAGTCTTGGATGCAGTGCCTTAAGACCCTGCAATTCCCTATCGTGTGCCCGACTTCTCCTTGATGGTATTCGCACGTCAGGTCCCTGTTGTAATCTTTGGGTTGTGGTCCAATACGCGTCCTTGGGCCGACAGGCGTAATCATCTTCTTCTTGACCAGCAATCTATACAGTTGCGGGACCGGAATTGGCAATGGTTGGAACTGCCGAGGCTCCGTCCGGGACTGCCTAGGGACATGGAAGGCTGGCCTTCTTGGAGTTGGTAGAATCTGGGCTGCTTTTGACAGGATGAGGGCTGGGTAGATCTCTTTCTGTCTTTTGCTGATCGTGGCCTTCTTCTTTTCCTCCTCTCGTTCGGTCATTCGATGTATGAATTGTAGCAAGAAGTTAAACTTTGTCTCTAGCACCGCTACCCGAGCCTCCAATCCTCAGAGTTTGCTTGCTTCTTCCGCCATTTGATTGTGAGTGTGGGTAAAACCTAGAGAGGTAAACAACATCAAGTTAGATTTTGAATTCACAGTTAAATGCATGACCTCAGCTCACTTTGCAGGTGAACCATGGCTAAGTATGCATGCACATATGATATGCATGGGTGCAATATGTATTGATGAACAGATGGATTCTCCCATTGGGCTACCAAAATTGGCGAGCCTTTCGGCTTACGGTTTTATTTTGAAATTTTGGGTGACCATCATCGATCAATGTGAGGGTCGGGATGACACAGGTAGATGTCTATATCCTTACATAGAGTTTAGAACTCGTGTATGTATACGGCGATCTCGTCGACAAAGAAATAGGCTTTCACACCACCAAAAATTCGACGGGCCTTTCAATGCTCGGTTCTATTTTAAAAGACTTTTGAGAACCGATGTCGGTTAGTGTAAAGGTCGTATTCTTGGTTGACGATAACATAATGGATAGGTATCCATATTCATACATAGAGTCGAGGACTCTTAGGGTTCATACATGTATGTATACTATGGATCTATGAACCCATCAACGAAGAGATGGACTTTCATACTCCTAAAATTTGACGAGCCTTTCGGCGTTCGGTTCCATTTTGAAAATTTTTGGGAACCGGTGTCGGTTGGTATGAAAGTCGTATTCTTGGTTGAACACAATGGGTGAATATCTGCATCTCTACATAGAGCTGGGATTTCTTAAAGTTTACACACATATGTACATTATGGACAAATCAACGAAGAGATGGACGTTCACACCACCAAAATTTGAAGAGCCTTTCGGCGTTCGGTTTTATTTTGAAAGATTTTTTTTTTTGAAAACCGATGTCGGTTGGTGTGAAGGCCATACTCTTGGTTGGACATGACACGACTCTATACATCCCTATAGAGTTTGGAAACTCTTGGGGCTTACGAATGTACTAACCGAAAGATAGACTTTCGCACTACCAAAATTCGACGAGCCTTTCGGCGTTCGGTTCCATTTTGAAAGATTTTTGGGAACTGATGTCGGTAGATGCGAGGGTCGTACTTTTGGTTGAGGACGACAAGACTATGTACACAATGGCTACAAGCGTATCAACGAAAAGATGGACTCTCGCATTACCAAAATTCGACGAGCCTTTCGGCGTTCGGTTCCATTTTGAAAGATTTTTGGGAACCGATGTCGGTAGATGCAAGGGTCGTATTTTGGTTAAGGACGACAAGACTCTATGTACATCCCCATGTAGAGTTTAGAACTCTTGGGGTTTTCATGTGTATGTACACGACGGTTACATGCGTACTAACAAAAGATAGACTCTCACATTACCAAAAATTGATGAGCTTTTCGGCGCTCGGTTCTATTTTGAAAGTTTTTTAGGGAACCAGTGTCGGTAGATGTGAAGGCCATACTTTGGTTGAATATGACAAGTCTATGTACATACGTCCCTATTAAAGTTGAAAACTCTTTAGGGTTCGGGTGGTTTGCATGGGTATGAACAACGTGGTTATCCTTTCCCTTTATCAAACAATGACACGCAAACAAAGGTTTAGATAGATAGAACCTGATTCGACTCCATTTATTTTATCACCACCTAGAAAATAGCACAACGCTTTTCCCTTGACTCATTTTGAAAAGACACATCCTATTTCCGAGTATCCTATCTTAGGTTGGATGTTCACTCGGTTGGCTTTTACCAGAGCCTTCACAGGTAAGTTTTGTACTCTATAGTTCACTATATGCAACATGGTATGACACGGTTTGGAATTCTGTTTCCTAAAGGGGCCGATGATCATGCACATTTCATCCTCCCGAAGGAAGTCAAAAGGGTATTGGATCACCGGTGAAACACTTGCACACCTCCCTTGATCTCCACGGGTGTGGAGGGAGAAAGGTGGATTCTCGTGTTCCATGTCCTAGATATAAAGGGTACGTGGTGGAGCCTGTACCAGCCCGGCCGCCACCTGAGTCCGGGTTCGACCCAAAAGTCCAATGAGGGTAAATGTCATGATTTTAAAAACAAAAAGGGAAAAGACTTTTTTTTTTTTTCTACAAAGCACAATATATAATATGTGTTGCATAAAATAAATCTCTATCCTATGTTCGCATTTTATATGTACGAGAATATAGACATGCTAGAATCAAAACACTATACAAGATGAATAAAGAGAACGAATCAAATAATGAATACCAACAAATGTATACACACATGCTTAGCAAAGAAAACACCAAAAGACTATAGGCTTAAACCCTCTAAGTCCCCAGCAGAGTCGCCAAGCTGTCGACACCGGCGGAAAAATATCAACTACTTCACTCCAGGGAGCGAGTGTTTTCCTTTTTTTCCTTGATCCCGACCCCCATTTGGCGAGTTGTGTGTGATCTCTCTATCTCTTTAAGTTTCGAGATATGAGTTGTGTGTGTGTGTGTGTGTGTATGTGTGGGAACACATGTGTGCATGTGTGTGTGAACACAAATTTGGAGTTGCCACCAATCATAGGAAATTTAAGGTGTGATTGGACACCTATGTCTAATAGATTTTATCTTATTTAGACATTTACAACAAGATGGTCTTGAACCAGAGACGGGTTCGGGGGTTTGCTTATGCGTGGAGAAAGTGTTAGGCACCCCACGACATCCGTTAAGAAACGATTACCTCCCTTCTAGTGTTCCCTTTATTTGCTAAGCCTAGGTTTGTTGGTTTTAGTTATGTACAAATGTCCCAATTTCCGTCATACGATATACCAAAAATGGCAAACGTAATGTGACTTCGTTCAGTTTTGATTAAACTCTTTATTTCACCGTCCCTCATCTTTGTGTTTTTTAGGTTCTGGGCATTTCGGTGGTAGGATGTACTTGAAATCCTAACACCTAGTGCCGGGACAAACAATTAATGTTTTTGGTGCCATATTCAGGATCTCTTTACCCTTGATTTCCAAGAGTAAAGCGGTCCGTCAAATGGCGGGGTTTTGGATGATTAATTCACACTTTAGGGAATTTTAGACCATGATCTTATAGGAGTTAGCACGCATAGAATCCCTTATACGAAAGCACGTACCAGCCACGCCCCCGTGTAAAGGACTCATACCATGGTGTCCCAAAAGCCAAAGCGAGCCGTAGCCCTTGGGTTGCACCAACTTCGTTTCTAACGCCCACATTACCATGTTTACTCTTTTTAAAGTTTTCATGGCAAAGTGTATTTTAATCACATTTATATCAAAGCGAATAAACAAGCAAGCAAGTAATCATGGCATGTTTGCAGCGCATAAATTACCGAAAATAATTCTAACAATTATGGAATTATCATGGCATGTTCGCAGTGCATTAATCATGAGTATGAGATGAATGCATCATGGGAAAGACAAAAATGGGATGACATAAATATAACACTCAATCGTAATGACAAAAATGTAATTTATGACAAATAGCAATGAATTTAAGGAAAGGGTCAAGACCTCGTGGGGCCAAGATTCAATGCTATTGAAAGTCTTACTCGAATCTCGATACCACCTTAGGATTTACATGAACAGAATGAAGCAATCTAGAAGGGAATTCAATGCCTTCCGGGCTTAAACAAAGGGTTAGTGCTATTGAAAGACTTACCTAAACCTTTGATGCCAAATAGGACTTATATGAATGAAAATCATTTTGAAAAGGGGTTTCAATGCCTTTCGGGCTTACACAAAAGGGTTGGTGCTATTGAAATACTTACCTAAACCTTTGGTGCCAAATAGGACTTATATGAGTGAAAATCATTTTGAAAAGGGGTTTCAATACCTTTCGGGCTTACACAAAAGGGTTAGTGCTATTGAAAGACTTACCTAAACCTTTGATGCCAAATAGGACTTTCATGCCCAAATTAAAATAGAGAAATAGACAATAATTACATCAATATTGTAAATGATGAAAATAACGGGGTTTAAGGCAAAGGATTTTCGTGGGTCCAACGCCTCATGGATTTACGTGGTGCTTAATGCCTCTTTGAGGTCTTACATAATCCGCTACAGCTAATCAGGATTATCACGCCCATTTCACAAAAGGGGAAAAGGGAATAAATAATAAGCATTTATAACGTAGTAAAACCATAGATGACGGAATTTGAACATGGCGGTTGTGTTCTTGGATCCAATGCCTTGTGGGTTTACATGGTTGTTAATGCCTCTTTGAGGTCTTACATAATCCACCAAGACCGACTAAGGATTTTCATGCCCAAATACACGGGGAGAAGGGATAATCACAATATAATATTCACAAGTACGTAGTAAATGTAAATAAAGCGATAAATACATTCAAAGCTATAAATGTAAATAAATTTAAAACAATAATGAATCTAAAGCTAGTGGGTTTTTATGGATCCAATGCCCTATGGAATTACGTGGTGGTTAATGCTTCGTTGAGGTCTTACATAATCCATCACGACCAATCGGGATTATCACGCCCATTTCACAAAAGGGCAAAAGGGAACAAATAGTAAGCATTTATAACATAGTAAAGCGATAAATGACAGTAATTAACAAAGGGGCGCGTGTTCTTGGGTCAAATACCTTGTGGGCTAACATGGTTGTTAAGGCCTCATAGAGGGCTTATATAATCCACCAAAGCCACTCGGGATTGTCATACCCAAATACAAGCAGAGGGGGGGTATAATCACAATATAATATTTACAAGTACGTAGTAAATGTAAATAAAGCGATAAGCATATTCAAAGCTATAAATGAAAGCAATAAATAACTCAAAACATATAAATAAAGCAATAATCAGGCAATAAATGAACTAGAAGAGCATGGATAAAACATAAATGAACTAAAAAGCACAAACAAAAGTGGATCCTTGTGAATCCCTTCCCATTTTAGGGATCATCACTAGTCACCTCCACTAAAAGGGAAGAAAAAGAGGAGAGAGAAAGAGCTTAGAGAGAGAGAGTACCTAGAGAGGAGTCTCTCACTCTAAAAACTACCCAAAAACCCCCTAAGGTAGACCCCTAAACCCCTATTTCTGCCTAAACTATGCTCAAGAAGGCCTAGAGCCTGAGCAAATCGCGCTGGAAATGAGGGGGGGAGGGTCCGTTTTATAGGCGGAGTGGCACGCCTCGCGCGGCATGATGCCGCGCGAGTCGTACCACTTGCCACATGGCGATCTTATCTGCCACGCAACCCCCCTTCCGAATCCTCCTCGATTTTCGCACGCGTGCTATTTTCTGATCCGATTTTCGAGAGCCCTTTTGGAGGCCTTCTGTTGTTCAAAATGGGTCATGCAGCATATCTTCAAAAAGCTCTTGATATCTACTTTCCAACGATATAAATTTTGCACGAATCGAAGTTCGGACGAAAAAGTTATGGCTCCCGAAAGTCGGGGTGCCGGAGTTGTTTTTACGTGTTTTTCCGGCAAAGATTCTGGTCAAACGGGGGAAGCCACCGGCGAACCGAGAGTTGAACGTCGTAGATGGAGTCATCATCTTTCCAACGCACCCGGGCTCACGGATCAACTCGTTGTGAGTCGGGAAAACTCTGCGTGCGAAGGCGGTTGTCAGGGAGAAAAATGCGTCAAATCTTCGGCTCATTTTTCCTTACTTTTTGTCTGTGTTTGCGCGCGTATTTGACCTAGCTCCCGAAGTTGGTTTTCGACGTTCTTGGTACCGTCGGAAAGCTTACACTACCCTTTCCCTTAAAGTTTTGGACTTGCGGGAAACCGAGCTTCGGTTCGCGAGATATGGTTCCGCGAACAGGGGCCACCGGAGTATTTTTGGTCCGTCGGAGACCATTTTTCCGATCGTGATTCCGGCTAGATCGGGGAAAATCTTGACGATCCGAGAGTTCCACATTGTGTCTGAACATGTCCTCTTTCCAACATACCCGGGCAAGCAGATCAACTCGTTGTGAGTCAGGAAGACTCTGCGCGCAAGCGTGGTAACGTCGGGGAAAAAGTTAAAAAATTTTCAGCATAGCCTTATTTCATCGACCTGTTTTCGTGCGCTTGGTAGACATAGCTCCCGACGTCGGATTACGACGATCTTGGTGTCGCCGGAAAGCTTGTGTTACCTTCTTTCTAAAAGTACGGGCCCTGCATAAAGGCAAACTTGGGTCCGCGAGATATGATCTCGTGAACAGAGGTCGTTGGAATGTTCCTTATGCCAAGGGGTTGTTTTCTGATTAAGATTCCGGCTTGACCGGAGGAGCTCTTGGCGATCCGAGAGTTGCACGTCGTAGTTGAAGTAACCCTCTTGCTTAAAGGTTTCAGCTTGCGGACCAAGTTGCCGCCAGTTGGAAAGAATCCACACGCAAACGCTGCCACCTAAATAGGCTGTTTTGTCAACAACACTTAGCAAAATTTGGCTAAGTGTTGGACCGCTTTCTCACAGTTTTACCCATAACTCTCTCGTTTCTCGTCCGTTTTTTACCCGTAAAGTATCGAATCGAAGCTCTCATCATACTCTACACATTGGTCAGGGGGCAGCCGGCCCGGTCCAGTTTTCGGTCTGGTCAACGGTCCGGTCAAACCTCGGTCAAACTCAGTCAACCTTAGTCAAACTTGGTCAAAGCTCTCCGAACTCTAGGAAATGTGCTCCAGACCCCATTTTGAGGTTCTTTTGGTGCGGTGGGCCCCCGTCGGGTCGACTCGACTCGGTCAACATCTCAGTCAAACCTGGTCAAGCTTGGTCAAGCTTGGTCAACCTTGGTCAATCTCCGAGAAATGCACCCCAGACCTCGTCTTGAGGTCATTTTGATGTGGTGGGTCCGTGTCGAGTCAGACTAGCTCGATTCGGGCTGTCTCGTTTCGCGTATCGACACCCGAGAAAATCCTAGGGGTAAAAATAGGGTTATGACAGACTCAAAGTTGGTTCCGATTCACAAAATTCGTCAACCCTATGATTCAATCTCACAAAATCATCTGATTTGAAATTACAATCGCGATTCGTTACTAGAACATCTTGGGATTTCTATTGGTGACAAGCTAGGGGATCAAAATCATTATCAAAGAATATCTGTGACCTAGGGTTTATAATTTTCCAAAATTTAAAGTCTATAACAAATATTTTTCGGCAATTTTTTCTTTTTTGTCTGTAACCTAGGGTTTCCTCGTTTGCTCTCATCTCATTTAGTACCTCTTAGACACATCTTGACTTATGTGCTGACAAAGGTCTCTAAGAATCTTTGAAGCCCTATTAAAGTAGATTTTAGATGTTTATTTGCATGTGTTGGTTGTGAGTTTTGCCCACATGTTTTACCCCTAACCCCACATTTAGGATTCTTTAATTTACTATGCTAGCACTGAGTGAAAGTGGTCCCTAGCTTCTATTTTCTTATGATTTTAATTGTCTATTGGTCCCTAACATGGCATACATAAATGCTCTATGTTCACTACTTGTCTGCTTTGTTGTATCTTTTTCTATGTGGATTTGTATAATTTAGGAATTTTAAATATGCATATAGCTAATTTGTTATTTACAATTGAGATCCATAATGGTGGATCATTTGAGAGAAACCCAGAACTTGTTTATTTACGTGGTAGATGTGATCCTAATCATTTGAGCTATTTTGAAATTCAAGATATGTGTGTTGAATGTGGGACCTAGTACTAGTATGATATATTACATAATCTCTGGGAGTAATTTAGAGCAGTGTTTAAGATTAATTACTAGAGATGAGGAAGTATTATATATGTGTGAGATACATGCTGCATGGCCTATTAATAGAATCACATTGTATATAGAAAGTGGTGAGCAGCCACTGCAAGTTGTAGGTAATGAATGTGATGTAGCTTATGAAGGTGCTATAGGTGATGAAGGTGTTGTAGGTGATGAAGGTGCTATAGGTGATGAAGATGTTGTATGTAATGATGGTGTTTTAGGTGATGATGGTGGTTAGTTGAATGAGTTAGTGTGCTATGATTGGATGAATGATGGGCTTGAAGGGTTAGACTTTAGTGATGATATTTTTGGTGGAAATAAGGATCATAATGCATCGAATGGAGAGTATGTAGAGACATCAAGGCAGCATAAGGTTGGGGGCAATGAAGGAAATAATTCATCACATTGAGACATCATGACATCATGATGTTGAAGGCAAGGGGGGGGGGGCGAATAATCCATCTAATGCTCAACCATGAATGCAGCTTGAGGTTGGGGACAATAGGGGGAATAATGCATCTAATGCTCAACCATTAATGCAACCTAATGTTTAGGGCAATGAGAGAAATGATGCACAGCATTCAAGGGAATAGATAGGAGTAGAATAAGATAGTATGCACCCTTTACTGCTAAACCTAACCAACCTAATGTGCAAGCAGCAGAGTGGACTGAGGTAGCCATTGATGATTATGAAATGAATAATGTAGCAAGTTTTGATGATGAGGATCACAAGGATAATTATCTAGAATTTAATGAGCAAACTGACATCAGAAAGCCAGAGTTAGTTACTGGTACGAAGTTTTCTAACTCAAAGGTTTTTAGAGAGGCATTAAGAGAATATGTAGTGAATAAGCCTATTGATATCAAGTTTAAATTGAATAAGAAAACCAAGATATATGTTCACTACAAGAATGACTGTGGGTGGAGATAATATGCATCAATTATACCTGGAGAACTGACTTTCCAGATAAAGACATTTCATTCTGTTTGCATATGTGGTAGATCATTTCAGCATAGTCAAGTCAATTCTTCATATGTTGCAAAGAAGTACCTGCAAGATTTTGTCAAGAACCCTAACAGGAAGGTGCTTGGGGTGCAATATCATATTAGGAAAGATATTTCAGTGGAATTAAGTACAAATTAAATCTATAAGGTCAAAAGGAAAGCTAATGTAGCAATGATTAGAAAGACTAATATAGGAAGTAAGGTGTTTACAAAATGTGATTGTTCAGAAGATTATAGACAACCTAAATTTCTAAGGATGTATGTTAGATACCATGCCCAGAAAGTTGGGTTTTTGGCTAGTTGTAGACCAATAATAGGTTTACATTGTCACGACCAAAATCCGTAATATGATTCGGAGTCGGACCAATATGCTAATACAAAGCCTGTGCCTGATATTAACACAAACCAACTAAAAGGAGTATAAATTTTTCTTCTTTCTTTTCTTTTCTCTTGTTCTGATTCTTTAACTTTTTCTTGGGTTGGGAACTCCCAATACTATAAACATACTCCTTTACAAAATGAATAAGTATACTAGTCCACCTAAAGGAAGTGATACTGTGATAGTAGCCATAGCATCTATAACTGTTTATACAAAATACATCAGTGTGTGGACATAATAACTCTAATACAACGGAAGACTATTTAAAGATATACATCACTTCTGCTTTATATACACAAAAACTCAAAATGTCTAAGACTAGTTCTAGATACAACAAAATTGCTCCTCCATGCTGAGACCCTTGGCTGCACTATAAAATGTTCCTACAATCTGAGCAACCCACTTTGCTCAGTAAGGGAGGCATGACATGAAGATTTAACAGTATGCATGAATGCATGATAAACAGAATAATCTTTGTGGATATGACTTGCATATAAACAGTGCATGCTAAAATGATTTCATGAGTATCTTGAACATATATGTTTCATACTGATAAACATAATATCTGATAACTTGTAAGGCATAATATAACTATTTAAATCTGAACATATAGCATGACTCATTTATATGTAAATAAAACATGTTCCCTTAAACTATTCTAAAGAGAAAACTTATCTCATACCATTGCATAATATAGCAAAAACTATATGGAACGTGTAACTGTACTATATCTTTAAGACTTTGCCCCTCATGACCTTACTGGTGCCATGTCTACAGGGAAACTATCCCCTCGTGGCCTGGGTTGCCAGTCTACAAATATCCGAAAATCCCCTCGTGGCCTAGGTTACCATATCTTCAGGGAATACAACCCCTTGTGGCCTTACTTGTTGCCAGTCTACAGGGAATAAAACCCCTCATGGCCTTTCTGCTGCCATGTCTTTAGGGCATACGATCCCCTCGTGGCCTTGGGTTATCAGTCTACAGGGCATCACACTCAAAACTGTTTTAGGTGTTTATAAACATATCATGCTTGTTTATTTTTTTTCAATCTTTCTCTTGCCTTACTAAACCCAAAATTCATAGCATATTCACAGCTTGCTTCAAAAATCTGTTTTAACTGTACCAACTCAAAACTGTTTCTAAATCAATGCACATTTTCTTTATAAACAAGTATCAAACTGAGTTTACTGAAAGCATTGATAAACCATATATAGATATATTCTTAAAACATGGACTATTAAATTTTCATGGCACATTCCCTTACCTGTACACTGTAGCAGAACCTAAACCAGAGTCTCAAGCAAGCCTGCAGTCTCACCTATTGTCTTCGGATTCTCCTAAATCAAGAGAAATACTAATTACTAATTTTTCCAATACTTAGCTTAAAACTATCCTAAACCCTTTCGAAACCCCAATCAACATATTGAAGGCATCCAAGGCTAACCAACCTCATAATTATAATACCAAATACAAGATACTTCAAGCAATCACACATTGTTTCTAAGGCACTAAGGCAGAAACCGTAGTTACATGGCTCATAACTTTCTTTATAATACCAAACAGTGAAATCAATGCATAATAAAATTCACCTAGACAATAAACATGCAATTGGCCATGCACATAAAATATCTACCCAAATAAATCATCCAATTGCAAGAGTAAATTTGTCAAAGTCTCATTCTTTCAGGAAATAAAGGTTCTGTCCCACTACAAGGCAGTCCATTTGAACAGTGAATTTAGCTATCCATTCACTATCCAATTTCCTTGATATTTCATTTACTTGTTCTATTATATGTCTACTACATTACTTAAAAATTACAGCTCTATTTGAGATTTATACAAAATTATAAAATTTAACCAAGACAGAAGACTCAAATCTGTCAACACAGTTTTGAAGGTAACTTTAGATCA
>BKZX01022592.1:0-19659 GCA_014362285.1 Fagus crenata
TCTGCATCATCAGCTTCTCTCGATTTTTCTAGCAACTCATCAAAGATAAGTACCCATAGCTATTTACGGAATTTCTCTCTCTTCACATATTTCAACTCCTTTACAGAGTCCCTACCACCCAAATAATCAACGAGTTTATCTAAACAAAACATAAAAGGGTTGTACTTGAATTCATACGTACGTTGCTTGAGGCAATAATCTATCAAATTAAAAGTTGATACCGATTCAGACCACGGCCTGCGCAACAGTTTTGGCGTTGACAAATGTTCTTCGTCGTCGTCAGACCAACTTGAGGTCTTACTGCGAAGATATTTAGTGCCAATCCATTCAACGCACTTTCCCATTCGGTTATTGATATCGATAGCACCAAAAGTCCAATCAGAGAAAATGAGCATGAAGAGAGCAATTGCATCCAGGCATATGGCACCACCTAGCAAAGCGTAGGTAACAACGATATCAATCTCCTTCAAACCACGCTTGTCCAAGAAATGGAATAATCCAAAGGCAACCACAACCGAAGCAGTGGATAAAAACCGGAATATGTATCCCACTATGTTATGCACCACAACCACCTTGGTATACAGAATTTCATAGATGAAGTTAAGTTCCAGCTCAATTATTTTAAGCGCTTCTTCTGCAGTTCTGCACTGGAAAAAAATCTCGGCTTTCGTTGCGCTCACGGAAGCTGAAGATAAGCTCAACGATGAGTCCCTTGAATTTTTCAAAGTAGCGGTATGCATATTGCACCACTTCAAAATCGGATAACTTTTCTCTGTTCACAGTAGCGGCAAGCTTTGATTCTTTACCAGGCTCTGGTGTCAATTCTATCGTTGTTGGTAGTCCAGCTTCTATCTTTGAAGAGTATTCCTCCATCAGCTTCGCATAGTCGGGCCCCGAATCAGGGACTTTAACCATGGATTCTCTGAAACTATCCAAGCTTGCACGAAACAAGGCACGTGTCCGCTCTAAATACTTGATGATTCCGGCCACAAACATCAAGATTGTTGGGACCAATAGATTATTTTTCGGAAGTGTGAATACTAAGACGTAAAGAGTTGCCAGAAGTTTGACTATGAAGCCGAATAAGTGCCTAAGCCAGAGCTCATTATCCTCAAGGGAAAAAGCAGTGATTGTGTCTGGTCCACCCACGTGTAACAGAAAGAAGGGAGCCCAAAATGCCACAAGGTCAGCATCATTATCTCGCTTACTACTCGATTGAAACAGTTCGCGGCCCAAAATGCCACAAGAAGATGAGTCCAATAGCAAAGTTTGCGGCCCAGTCAGCCAGCAAGTAAGATGACCAGATGAACAAGCTCACCAATTTTTTAGATGTGCGTTTTCTCAAAGGAGCTGCCAAAATCAAAACGGTCTGTAAGAAGAGACTTACGAGAACGATCACCTTGATATTCCATTTGTCCCATACCTTCTGTAGAGGCCCATTTTTTCAGTCTACGGTGGACTAAATCCAACATCTCAGTAATCCATCAGGGGTACAAAGCCCAACAACACCGGCAGAGCCGGTTCCGAGTTTTAGGTTGCCTAAGCCTGTTCCAATTTTGGTTGCCCATCTACTATTAAATATTAAAAAATAAATAAATGTCCAATTTTTAAATTTTTTTAATGCAAAATCAAGGATATATTGTGTTTTTAGCATAAATTACATAAAAATAAAATAAAATAAAGTAAAATGTAACCCCGATTATGGTGTTTTATAATTAGCATGATTCAACTAAAAAAAATAGCTTCTCATTGCAAGGTGATTTTTGGATATTGGGATTAAGGATTAGAGATTTGTCCTTGCACTTTTAGTAGCTAATTTCACAATAAAGAAATAGAATTGATTGTTGAGCAACATAATTAAAAGAAGGTGATAGATTTAATTGAGGAAATCTTGACATCTGGGATTAATACATTCACAATCAAAGACTAACATAAAAGACACCAGATAATTCTAAGCATTAACAATATAACATTAAAATAGGAAACAAATTTAATAACCCTATTTCCTACTCTACACACAACCCATCACAAATGAAGTATGAACTCTGTTTCATACACATAACTTTTGATAGTTTGTTATCTATTGGTTTATATCTAAATTTGTTGGTAAGTTGCCAAATGAATAATTTATTTATATATATATATACTAATAGAAAATTTTCTTTTATGTATAATAATTTTTTTTTTTCTTTTCTATGTATACTATACTTTTTTTTTTCTTCATTTGGTTGCCTCTAAGTGGGGTTGCCCAAGCCCAAGGGCTTGTGGGGCTTACCCACCAACCGGCCTTGAACACCGGTGATCCACGATAGACAGTACATGAGGAGAAAAGACCCAAAGGCCATCCACCAACCCCAAGTACCAGAGCAATTAACAAAAGCCCAGCCCGTTATTCTCCAAATTCCAGTCTGCCACGTAAAGGAATTCTGAAATAATTTGAAAATGAGAGGGAAAATGGCCTTCAAGCATCATTTTTCCCTCCTCCCTTGGCGCGGTGCTCGAGGTGCTGAAGGAAGACATTTCCAAGGGAGAACCAGATTTCCAAAGCTACTGTAATCATGACAAAGTGTTGGTCTTCTTCATTAACCAACAGATAAGTACCATGGTTCCAGAAAAAATGGTCCACGGTAGCATTAGCCAAAGCCCAAAAAAGTGGAAGAGAGCTGGTCCTCCACACCACCCAGTGGTCCACGGCGAGTTGTCCAGCGGTTCACAGCAAACTCAGTCACTGAAAACGATCTGCGACGACGCCAGCTGCGGCCAATGACGAAGAGGATGACGAAGAAGATGAGGCAAGGGCTGAAAAGACCAAGAAATCTCCCATGGCCGCCCAAATCAGTACCAGCTGAAGTGAGTAATGATGAAAGGCCAGCTGGTTATTTCTTTTATCCACTGGTCACGGTGGACTTCGTCACAAAGTAGTCCACGGCAACATCAGCTGGGACAAAATGATAATCAAGGCTAAAAAAGACTTGAGAAATCTGCCATGGCCACCACGACTCAAGGACAACGACCACCACAGCCCAGCACTCCGGTGGTCCTTGCTCCTCCACATCATGGAACTTAGGAAGCAAGGTTTGGAGGTAGGGGAACCAATTTACTCGAATTTATTTGATCTGCCGCAACAGAAAAGGTATTGATTTGCTGGGGAAAAATACTAAAAATGGCAAGATCAAATTTAATTAATGCAAAACGTGCGTGAGTCAAGTCATCTTAAATGTTTCAGGCCATCATCAAGCATTAAATGCTTATCACCTCCATCCTAAAAAATGGCCTGAAGACCCGCCGTTCGCCGCAGATCGAATCAGATCTGCGGCAGACGAAAACCATCAGCTCAATCTCCAAGCTACACTTTGTCAAATCTCAGCCCCTTTACCTCCCAGATAAACAGTGATTCTCATGATTAGGGGGATAACAAATCAGGCCCTTATACATAAACACTACTATAAATAGGGGTGAGAGGAAAGGGGAACGGGGTTGGTCTTTTGCTGATCAGAAATCCTTAGACTGAAATTTCTCCATTAGAGCTGACTCCAAAAGCTCCAGAGATAAAAAGCCAACAGCAGTCCATGGGACACTTCCCGTAGGTCCATGGTGGACTAAAAGCACTTTTAGTCTGCCACAACAGAAAATTCCTATCAAACACTTGACCAAATACTCAGTACTGACTCATGTACGTTTTGCACAAGTAAATGGTTCTCTTCCTACTCCCAAACCTCTTAAATTCCATGATTATTGTGTTGCTTCGATCTGTTCCTCCTTTCTTGCAAGCTACAGGAGAAGTCAAGTGCACTATTCCAGTCTCTTAATCCACGGCACTGGTCCTTGATTTCCATTACTTATCATGTCTACTGTATTGTCCACCACTGAATGTGCAAATTTGTAATATATTCTCCCATGTGTTGTTTTCTCTATGTTGTAATTACTGAATGTTCTGGCGGAAGTGAAGTTCAAAATTATTAGTTTATTTTAATCTGCGGCATTAGCTTCATTGGTCCACCGTAACCTCCCGTGTGAGCATTACAGCCTGATGGACTGAAGAATAATAGAGGGAAATGCACCATTAGCCTCTAAGTGATCTACCACACTTGGAGTAGAGTTTTGGGCTCAACATCCCCCACACACACAAACTCAGCCCGTATTTAGCCCGTCCGTGGATTAATACGTGGCCCATCGGTGCAGAAATTTTGTGCATCCACATTTTGGCGACTCCACTTGGGAGTTGAGTTGAAAATCTTCCCTCATTCCATCATTTTGAAGCTGATCCACAGCATTTGGGGGCTACAACCATGCCACCTAAAAGGTCTACCAGACAAAACTCAGTGGTTAATTCCCATGCTGAAGTGGAATCTCAAGGCCACAGCCACGCCATGGGAGAGACACACGCCCAGGGTGGTGGACAGATGCACGGGGGAGAAGTTCCTTTCGTTGGTGGACAAGCTCATGGTGGCGAACAAGTCCTTGGTGGTGGAGAAATCCCTGTTGGTGGACCATAACAAATGGCATTGATGTTCGAAATGATCAAGGAGATGCAGCAGAACCAAGCTGAACTTGCTGAATCCTTAAGACAGTTGAGAGAAGCCAACACCAATAAAGAGGACCACCAGAACAAGAATGACAACCGCAACCATGAAGAGAGGGAGTCTCACAACAAAAATGACACACCGTTTGTCACCATGTCCGACGTGGCAGACTTACTCAAACAAGAAAGAGAAAGGCCCCCGAAGGAGCCTAGACATTTTGTGAGGAGACCCCCTTATCCCATCGAGCTCTTGAAAGAGCCATACCCGGAGAAATATGACACACCCGTCTTTGCATTATTTGACGGAAGAAAAGGGAGTGCCATGGAACACATCAGCAAGTTTCTGGATTCCATGGGACCCTTTGCTGCACATGGTGACCTTTGTCTGCGGGAGTTCTCGAAATCTCTGGTGGATAGAGCATACACTTAGTACACAGTGTTGTCTGTTGGGTCCATCAGAACATGGGAAGACATGGTAGAAAGCTTCTGCAGCAAATATTTCCATGTCGAAGAAAAAATTACCCTTGTCAACTTGCACAGCACCAAGCAGCAGATTGGGGAAGGCCTAGTGAAGTACATCCACCACTTCCGGGACGTGTCCTTGGATTGTCATGTGAAGTACCAAGAGGGAGAACTAGTAGAGGTATGCATTAACAATATGCTACCCGAATTTCGTGCCCACTTGAAGAACTTAGACATCACACGATTCGCCCCTCTACTCCAAAAGGCTAGAAAGACTGCCATTTCAGTTAAGCCTCAAGTTGAAAAGAGCAGGGACAAGAAGAGTCTACCGCAGACTCTCACTGTGTCCACCGTAACCGCACCCAGTGGTACCAAACGAAAGAATCCAACAAACAAAGCCTATGAGGAGCCACCTCCACTACCTTTCACGGCCGAAGAAATGATGGCCATCTTTGATAAGTGGGTTCAAGATCAAGTGATCAAGCTTCCAAAGATCAGCAAGCAACCCACTCCAGAAGAGCAAAAAGATCCCAAGTATTGCCGCTACCATAGATATGTAAATCACTCTACGGTGGACTGCCGAACCCTCAGATGGGAGGTCAACCGCAAAATCCAAAATGGTACTTTACTACTCTTAGAAGAACAACAGAAGGTCCACCAGACGCCCTTTCCAAACTAGAACAAGGGTAAGGGCAAGGCTATAGTATCAGTAGTGATCCACGGGAACGTGAGTGACATGGAGGCAGAGGAGTCTGCCACAGCAAGTTCCTCTCTAGTACCAGCAGCTGTTAGGACTCTACAAAAGAGTCCAAAGTTTAAGTCTTTATTCAATCAGCTGGGATTCGGACCTGAGGCAAGAAATGCAACAACAGAAGCACTCATCACAATAGTGGCAGAATCAGGAGCCACTTGTTTTACGGCAGAAGCTCATGCTAGCCGTGCTTTCTTGGAAACCACAAATGCCATAACCTTCACGGATGAAGATATGGAAGTTCAATACCCGGACCATAGATGCCTGCTCTATCTGTCTGCGGTAATAAAAGATGTTCAAGTCAGACGTGCTCTGGTGGACACTGATTCTTGCTTAAACCTCATTCCATTAACCACTCTTCAAGCTGTCAATCTGTCACAGCAGAAGATCCAAGGCTCGCCCATGGAAGTAACCGGATTTGGGGGAGTAACCGAGTATACAATGGGGCATGTACAGCTTGTATTGAGAGTAGGGCCGATTGTGGCACTCACACGATTCCATGTAATGAATGCGGAAACTCCTTACCATGTGCTCCTCAGCAGACCTTGGCTGCATAAGCATAAATTGGTGTCATCCACCTACCATCAATGTGTCAAGGGGAGACTCAATGAAAAACCAATCCGCATAGCTACAAATTCATGTCCCTTCGATCAGACTGAAGCTCACTTCGTTGAAGCAGCCCTGTATGATGACTTAGCATCCACGGGAGAACCATCCATTGTGAGACCATGTGGGACACCACTTCCTGCATGGGAAGATATTAAGGATGATCCCGAAGTTGATCTACGGGCCTGCTTGAACGAAAGAAGAAAAGGAAGGAACGCGAAGTTGAGCATGCGAGTCCACCACAATGCGTGCGTGTCCAACTTCCCAATGGACGCATAGTCTATCGCTTATGAAGGTGCGTGGGGCTTGATTGCCCACAGTAAGAGGGTCCCACACCTGAAGAGGGTGGTCTGCAGCAATGAACTCTGAAGAAGTTACGATGGACCGTGTACAGGCTATAGTAATGAATCCCCAAAAAGTTGCGATGGGCCAGACAAGGTCTATGGCGATTAACTCAGAGAAACTTGCGGTGGATCAGATAGAGTCCATGGCAGTAAATTCCAAAGAGGTCCCGGAGGATCGAACACAGTCTACCACAATGAGTCCTGAAGGATCTACGGTGGATCGTTCACGGTCCACGGTAATGCATTCGGAGGAAGAAGATACGGTAGACCAGACAGAGCCTATGGCAACAAAAAGAGAAGAGTCCACCGCAGCTGAACCAAACCTGACTTCAAAAGAAGAACTTGAGGTAATTAATTTAAGCAATGATCCTAATGTTAGCAAGCCTATATCAATTAGCAAGTCTTTGTGTGCCGAAGAAAGAAAATGCTTTATTGATCTGCTGCATGAGTATAAGGATGTATTTACTTGGGATTATCATGAGATGCCAGGGATAGACCCAGGGTTAGTGGCTCATTCCTTGAATGTGGAGCCCGGTACCAGACCTGTGGTACAGCCCATGAGGACCTTCCATACGGAAGTGGAGGCACAAATCACACAAGAGGTGAAAAAACTACTTGCTGCTGGTTTTATCAAACCCATTCAGCATCCACGGTGGTTGTCAAATATTGTGCCGGTCAAGAAGAAGAACGGGCAGATCAGATGCTGTGTTGATTTTCGGAATCTTAATAAAGCATGTCCAAAGGATGAGTTTCTTCTTCCAAACATGGACTTGTTGATAGATTCAGCCACCGGTCATGCCATGTTTTCCTTCATGGACGGATTTAGTGGCTACAACCAAATCCGCATATCCACTAGAGATGCTGAAAAGACCGCCTTTCGCACACCAATCGGCAATTTTTATTATACCGTCATGCCCTTCGGTCTCAAAAATGCCGGTGCTACTTATTAAAGGACTATGACAGCCATGTTCCACGATATGATGCACAAAGAAATTGAAGATTATGTGGATGACATAGTGGTGAAGTCCAAGAAAAGGGAAGATCATCTTAGAATCTTAAGAAAGGTGTTTGACAGATGCCGACTCTACAAACTCAAAATGAATCCACTTAAATGCGCCTTTGGGGTGTCTGTTGAAAAGTTTCTGGGTTTCTTGGTCCACAACCGTGGAATTGACGTTGATCCAACCAAGGCATCTGCCATAGCGACCATGAAGGCACCAACCTCTCACAAGGAATTGAAGAACTTTCTAGGGAGATTGTCCTACATTAGGAGGTTCATCCCTAGTCTGGCAGCAGTGATAGCCATATTCACCCCCTTGATGAGGAAAGGAGTTCCTTTTGTTTAGTCCACGACATGCCAGCAAGCCTTCGAGAAAATCCAACTGATCATGACTAAGCTCCCCACCGTATGTGCTCCAGTTCCTGGTAGACCACTGCGTTTGTACTTGGCTTCTAATAGTGAGGCAATTGGGGGCTTAGTGGCTCAAGAGGATGAAGATGGGACCGAAAAGCCAATTTACTATGTTAGCCGTGCACTTAGAGATGCTGAGACAAGATACTCGGGGGCTGAACGGGCATGTTTGGCCTTAATATATGCATCACAGCGGCTATGGCACTATTTCTTGGCCCACAAAATTCAGCTGATAACTAAATCCCATCCAATTAGGAGTCTACTGCACAAACCAGTCCTTTCTGGCAGACTGGCCCAGTAGCTCTTGCAATTGTCTCAGTATGAGATAACCACTGAAACACCCACAGCGATCAAGAGCCAAGCCATAGCAGATCTCCTAGCACAATTCCTAAGAGAAGATAGCTCATCAATCTCGCATGAAGTGCCTGGGGAAATAGGAGAGGCTCTGTTGGCAGATCTGGCAGACTCAACGTGGACGCTGAAATTCGATGGCTCTTCGACATCTAGCTCAAGTGGGGCTGGAATTGTGCTAATAAGAGAAGATGGGGAGACTATAGCTAAGTCTTTCAAACTTGACTTCTCATGCTCCAACAACGCCTCAGAATATGAAGCTTATATCACTGGATTGACCATTGCCCACGAAATGGGGATAAAGCATCTACGGGTGATTGGAGACTCCAACCTTATCATCTGCCAAACCAAGATGAAGTTCTCCCTCAAGGAATCATCATTAGCACTGTACCGGGCCTTAGCTCAGAAACTAGAGGAAAAGTTTGACACTTTTGAAATCTCTCATGCCATGAGATGTGAGAACCGGTACGCCGATGCTCTTGCAACCTTGGGTTCCCAAGTTTCATTTGAAGGGTCAAAGGTAGATGTCACAATTGATAAGAGAAGTATGCCTACCACTGATCTGCTGAGAGAGAAATTCAAGGAACAAAACCTTGATGCTGAGGACTGGCGGACGCCCATAAGAGCCAAACTTATGTCACCTGAAGGTGTGGCAGACCTGAAAATGCTCAAAGACTATGTGTTGATTGCTGGTGACCTCTACCGTAGACTGCCTGGAGGAGTCTTAGCAAGATCCGTGAACCTCCAAGAAGCAGCAAAGAAGTTGATGGAAGTCCATGAGAGGTGCTGTGAGCTCAGGGATGGTGTAAGCCTCTACCGCAGACTCCAGCGCCTGGGTTATTTCTGGCCCAGCATGAGTAAAGAGGCAGCCAGTCTACAGGAACAGTGCTCATTCTGTCAACACCAGCATGAATCCAATCAAATTTATGCAACATTCGTTTCGAGTGATTGGCGCACCCCTTTTCTCGAATATTTCATTGAGAATGTCCTGCCGCAGACCAGCCAAGCAGCAACCAGACTCAAGAAATTAGCCACAAGGTACTTTGTGGAAGGAGGCATATTGTTCCGAAAGGGGTTCCACGGTGACCCCTTAAGATGCCTCGGTCTGGCAGAATCTCAGACCGTGATGAAAGAAGCCCATTCCGGAGAGTGTGGAGAACATCAAGGCAAGAAGAGATTATACCAGCTGCTGTTGACTCTTGGCTATTATTGGCCAACCATGAAGAAAGACACGGCAGACTTTGTGAAATCTTGTCACACTTGCCAACTTCAAGCTAAACTCATTCACACGCATCCAACTAGTCTGCAGAACATGGCAACGCCATGGCCTTTTCACACTTGGGGCCTAGACCTCATTGGACCAATCAATCCATCATCTGGTGGATACATCTGGATCTTGGTGGCCACCGAATACTTCTTAAAGTGGGTTGAAGCTGTCCCTCTTCGCAAGGCAACTGGTGCAGCCGTGGCTAATTTCATCCGTGAGCATATTATCACAAGGTTTGGCATCCCTCACAAAATCATTAGTGATAATGGCACTCCTTTTGTTAACAAAAATGTTAGAGAAGTTTTGGAGCATTATCGAATCAAGCACCGCAGATCTACGCCTTATTACCCTCAAGGCAATGGACAAGCGGAGGCAACTAATCGCATGATTTTGCGTATTTTGAGTAAAATGGTTTTTGACTACGGAAAAGGCTGAAGTTCTCATCTGGCAGACACATTATGGGCCTACCGTGGATCAACCAAAACAGCAACAGGCTTCACCCCATTTTCCCTAGTCTACGGCACTGATGCTATTTCCCCCACAGAATTATTAGTGCCTAGCCCAAGAATTTTGCATGGGATGGACTTAGAAGCTAATGCTGACATTTGTGCTGAAGCAAAAGTGACAGACTTGGAAGGTCTGGAAGAAGCAAGAGAGCTGGCCCAAGCCCGTAGTCTACGGTACCACCAGAAGCTTGCTAATGCTTATGAGAAAACGCTCCAGACCAGAATTTTTGCTAAGGGTCAAATGGTGCTGAAAACGGTGGATCATGTGAGAAGAGGTCTCCCCTCGCCGTCCAAATTTGCACCAAATTGGGAGGGGTCATACTTAATCCGCGAAGCATATGATAGTGGCTACTATAAGCTGTCCACCGCACACGGCACAACCCTGGTGGATCCCATCAACGGAAAATGGCTGAAGCATTATTACTCATAAGATTACCACTCTTATTAGCTAAGCATTTGGAATCTTTTGTTTTGGAACGATTTGAACCATGTTGTATTATTAACAAATCATGACTTGCAATATTTGTATTTTGCCAAGAAATCAAAGAATTATCACATGCTCAAGATTTTTCTTACAAAGAGGCAATAGATTAGATATATCATGATTGAATAAAGTATGAACATGAGCATTCAAAGAAGACCAAAACCTGGTCATTTGTCCAAAAAAAAAAGAGACCAAAACTTGGTCATTTGTCCAAAAAAAAGGCCAAAACTTGGCCACCACAAAACATACATACAAGTGTTTGAGAATAAGACTAAAACATAGTCATAACAAAAGGATGAGCATAAGAGCTACAAAAGTCAATCAAGGAGGCTGTCAAGGAACGATCCACCGCGTTCAGACTTGGGAACCATCCTCCCCGTGGACATCATTGCGTCCTGATAGGCAGTCAACTCAGCCAAGGAATCCTGTAGAAGGGCAATCTGGTGCTGAAGTGCTTTTATCTCATCCGCAAGCCCTTTGCCAAATAAACATTGGGCCGTCTGCCGTAGACGCTCCATCATAAATCCCAAATCAAAGCCAACATCCATAAGGTCTTGGATCACACTCCTCCACGCAAGGATTTGGGTCTTGGTCACGTCTTCAAGGCTAGACTCGTCCATGGCAGCCAACACGCTACCAAGCAGGGACATCATGGGTCCACCAAGCCCAATGCTGAGCTTGAAGCCTTTGGTAAAATCACTGTGTCCCGCAGACAGCCGCGACAAATAAGGCAAACAATCATTGGGAACCCAGAAATCACCAAAGGGCACCAGAGGCCCATTGAAAGACCAAAAGAACTGCTCGGGGTGAGGATTGGGTGCCTTCGCATCAAACTCTTTCAAGAAGGCAGCAACTTCACCGGACAAGCCGCCAACACCAACACTTGAACCGGCTTCGATAGTAGGTCTTCGTGGTGGACTAACGACAGTAACCTCACCAGTGATTCCAACTTCATCAATCTCTTCCGACACATGCACGGCATCATCCACGCCTACAAAAAGGAAGAAACAAAAAGCAATCAAGCAAATCAGCAATGAAATTGCAAAAAGCAAACTCATGATGAGATTAAGTCTATGAGACGACTCCCACGACTTAATCAAATCCAAAAATTTTCCATAGGACAACAACCAAGTCCAAGGGAACAACAAAAAATTTTTTCATAGGACGACAACCAAGTCCATGGAACAGAAAACCTTTCATAGGATGACAACCAAGTCCATGAGGCCAGGAATCCTCCATAGGGCAGCAACCAAGTCCATGGGAAAGGAAACTTCCATAAGACGACAATCAAGTCTATGGCAAAAAAAACACATATACATATATGCATCCATAAGACAACAATCAAGTCTATGGTAACAAAAAGAAAAAGATTTATACATGGGACAACAATCAAGTCCATGGAACAGAAATTTTCCTCAGGACGACAACCAAGTCCATGGAACAGAAACTTTCCTCAGGACGACAATCAAGTCCGTGGGATAGAATTTTCCATAGGACGACAACCAAGTCCATGGAAACAGAGATTTTTTTCCATCAAGACGACAACCTAGTCTATGGAAGCAGAAATTACCCACAAGGCAACAATTAAGTCTAGGGGAATAAAATATTTCATAAGACAACACCCAAGCCTATGAAGTCAACATTTCATAAGACAACAACCAAGTCTATGAAGTTGAAATATTTCATAAGACAACACCTAAGTCTATGAAATCAAAAATTCTCATGAGACGACAACCAAGTCTACGGAAGATACAAATTTTCAAAAAAAGAATGAATGACGATCAAGTCTATGGGAACAGAAATTCCCACATGAAAGGGAACTTTTCTCCCATACATAACACTCGACCACTAAAAGAAAGAAGAGGTCAGAAATTTGAACTCACCTATGTTTTCCAAATGGTCACTGCCGGCAAGTGTGTCTGCCGTAGAAGCGCTAGTATCCCCAGCTGGAACGCCATGATCTGTGGCACCAACTGCCAAGTCCACCATGGATTCACTTCCTACAAGATCTTGTGCACGGGTTCCCTCAAGCATGAGGACACCACCAACAACGGGAGGAGTCTCACTGGTAAGGTGACTGGCTGATATAACAAAGCCACCTGCTGGAACGGCCCTAAAGCTAGGGGCAACACCAAAGAGAGAAATCCCCTCCATGATGTGAGCTATAGCAACATCAGGACCTGCGGCAGATCAGTGCACAATATGCAAGGTATGCGTGAGTATGTTCCTTATCTACACTACTCAAAGAAATGATGAAAGAATTAGGCATACCTGAAATCCTGCTGGTTAAAAATGTCTGCGGTACCAAGAAAGATATGGGGTCAACATCAGCATCCACCGTGCTATTATCATCACATCCCTGGCTGACATGAGGAACAATGGCTAAATCTTCCTCCATCGGGTCAGCTGGCCCCATACTTGAATCGTCATCTTCAGGCATGTCATCATCTGCGGTGGACTCCGCAGACACAATCTGTTCTTCAGGCACGGAGTCCGGAACACTATCAAAGAGGGAACCACTCGAGGAAGAATGATCCTCTCCCGTGGACTCAATGCCAATTCCGGGACTGTCTGCTACACTCTTTCCTAAATCTTCTGTTTGATCCACGGCAGTAGCTCTTGGAGCATCCTCCTCCGGGGGACTTGCAACGACATCATCCTCAGCTACATCCGAATCCTGGAGAAGAAACAAGTAACAATATCAGAAAACATGAATACAACTTCAAGGAAAACACAAAGAAAAGAAGAGGAGATGACCTCTACAACAACCATACCACCACCAGATCCACCGGAACCATGTGTCACCTGCCACAGACTAAAACATGAGAAAACACAAGGAAAAGATGAAATGAAGCCTAAAGAAAAGAGAGAGGAGCAACAAAAGACTCACCTTGGGACCACTCTTGCTCCTCGTACGACCAGCTGCACCAAGAGGAAACGAAGGAGCAGTAAACTTCTTCTTCTTGGGAGGCGAGGGAGTCGACACCGCAGACGGTTCTTCCTCATTCGTAGATGAAGAAACACTAGCCTTCTTCTGACCCCTCGGTGAACGAGAGGCAGCACTCTTCTTGATTGTCTGCTTAGGAGGACTTGCACTCTTGGGCTTTAAAGGAGCAACAGTGGACTCAACAGATTCTTTCACAGGAGCCGCGATAGACTCCTTTGCAGCAAGTGATACCGAGGCGGTGGACTTACTTTTCTTTCCAGCTTTTGTCTTTTTAGAAGGACCCCTGGTGGACTCAGTGGGTTCTTCCAAGGGAGCCGTGGTGGACTCCTCTGCAGTAGATGGCACCAAGGGGGTGGATTTACTTTCCTTCCCAGCCCTTGTCTTTCGTTTGGGAGGAGCAACGGTAGACTTGGTTGATTCTTGCACAAAAGCCGTGGTGGACTTCTCTGCAGCAGACGGAACTAAGAGTGGAGACTTACCTTGTTTCACAGCTTTTGCCTTTTTGGAAGGAGCTTTCTTGGAAACAGTAGGAGCTGGCTTCTTGGGTGTTTTCTCAATGGCTGGGTCCGCAGGGGCATCCCTCTTGCTCCCCTTACCACGCTTCGAGAGTATTATAAGCCGATCCTCCACGATATTAACAGAACTCCTCCAGCCATTTGGCAGATGAATGGTATAGGCAATCCAGCCTCCTCTGACACTATCCCACTCCGCGAACCCAAGTTTCTGGCTATTGGCATAGGATATGTCAGATTGGGAGGGCGGAGTGAGATAAGGATTGAAAACCAATGGCTTGCGGTGGACTGACATAGGAGTTTTGTCACTCCTGCCAGCAATCACAAAGTCCACCATGGACTGAGTAAACTGTTGCCAATAAGCTCCCATGGACGGAGTGTTGAAGCCAAGCCTGTGTCCACCAAGAATCAGTACACGGGTAGTCTCACCTCCCCAACGAGCAAATGCACGACTCTTGAGGAAGGCTGTTAAATCAGCAACACAACTTGCAGTCTCTTGTGGACCAATGGGTATGCCTTGATCAAGCCCAAACTGCCTTTGTACTCGCTGTGGACAGTAGGGGATGAAGGAAACCCCTGTGGCAGACATGATTGGTAGAAAACCCGGGTTCACGGTGGGCAGGTACGATAAACTCCGATAATCATCAACTTTTAAATCACGAATCAAAGGAGACGGCTGATAAAACTTTCTGAAAATGGGGGCACAAGTAAAACCGAGGTAGTCATCCCCATATGGTCTGAACAACGCATTCTCCTCATGATCCAGAGCGTCCACCAGATCGTGATCACGGGTCTTTAGACCCACCCAGCAATAGACCAAGGGTAAGTTATCCCTAAAGCTTGGAAAATGGTTTAAGAACTCCTGTGGCAGATCAGAAAATCTACCCCAAGCGGCAGACTTATCTCTTGCAGCAAAAATATAACTAATCGAATGTTCCCAAAAGAATGTTTGCAATGCTGAAGTATTGAAAGCAGCAGACAAGATATAACAAGAGTCACCTGCAATCTCGCAATCATGGAGCAAATTCAATTGACCCAAGAATAAGGGTGCGAGAGGAAAACAATGTCCCACAGATATTCTAATAGCCAAAGGAATAAAAACAGTATTCACTGAGTAGCAAGGAAAATTGCCAAAGGTGCACTTACATAGCCAATATAATATGAAGGCAGCACGGCGGACTAGAGCATCCTTGTGGTTGATGAAGAATGAAGGCCAACCACTCAGTCTGGTGGATGACTGTTTCTTCAGAACAGCTGCAGTCTCCTCCTCCGCCGCAGACAACTTGATATTTGACAACGAATGCTCACCAAGGATGGGGAGCATCCAATTATTAGCCACATCCTCCAGAGTGGGTGTGAGCTCTCCCCAAGAGAAGAAGAAGGTGTGCGTTGAAGGGCACCATCTCCTCAACAGCTCACGCAGTGACTCCGTATCTCTAAACATGTTGCAACTTCTAGAAATCAAAATGGACCAATGGACTTCAGCGTCCACCAGATTACCCCAAAAATCAGAATCAAGGATTTCACGGTCCACCCAGTGAGACCAATCCTTGGAGGCAGCACAGAGGAAATCAAAATTGATGGGAGTTGCCTGGAGGTCTCCCTTTTGAATCAAAAGCTCAGAGATTTCATCAAGATTTAGGACCCAAGCTTGATCCACCGTGGGTTCCAGCCCTGACACCGTCCAATCCCAATCCTCCACAGGGTAAGAAAAATCCACGGACTTGGGAGGAAACAAGGGGGAACTCGTGTACCACGGGTCAATCAAAGGGGCAGCAAACCCTTCCGGTAGATCCTCGGCCTCGTCGGAGACGGAGGAGGGAGCTGCTGGCACGGATTCGCCTGGAACTGGCGGGGAAGCCATTGGAGTGTCCACCATTGCCTCGGTGGACGCCGCTGGTACTGACGGGGGAGCCTTCAACTCCTCGCCTAAACTGGGTTGAAGGGGAGGACTCGCCGAAGCTTTGGAGGAGGAAGAAGCCATTGATCACGGCAAGAAGCTAACAAATTTTTACAACACAGGGAACAAAAAGGAGAAGGAGAACGGAGAGAGACTCTTGCTCTTTCTTTCCTAAAAACCTCTTTCCCTTTTCTCTTGAAAACCCAAAGTGTTATAAAAGAAAGCAACAATAAATGCTCAGGTGGCTGGTGGTTGAGGCTGTCATTTTCGAAATCCTAAATGGATTTAATGATGGTCATGATGAGGAATGCTAGGGAGAGGGGAAGTTAAAGAGAATATCAGTTCTAGCAACTGACATTCCCCATCTGCCACAATCCCATGAAATGAGGAACCCTCGTACAAAAGAAAAAGAGTGGGAAAAGAAATACTACAACGTGCATGAGTGCACACACATTCCACGGACTACTCACCCGAACCACACATCACTTGTGATCCGGGCTCGGGGGGCTAAATGTAGAGGCCCATTTTTTCAGTCTACAGTGGACCAAATCCAACATCTCAGTGATCCACCAGGGGTCCAAAGCCCAACAACACCGGTGATCCACGGTAGACAGTACATGAGGAGAAAAGGCCCAAAAGCCATCTACCAGGCCCAAGTACCAGAGCAATTAACAAAAGCCCAGCCCGTTATTCTCCAAATTCCAGTCTGCCACACAAAGGAATTCTGAAATAATTTGAAAATGAGAGGGAAAATGGCCTTCAAGCATCATTTTTCCCTCCTCCCTTGGCGCGGTGCTCGAGGTGCTGAAGGGAGACATTTCCAAGGGAGAACCAGATTTCCAAAGCTACTGTAATCATGACAAAGTGTTGGTCTTCTTCATTAACCAACAGATAAGTACCATGGTTCCAGAAAAAATGGTCCACGGTAGCATCAGCCAAAGCCCAGAAAAGTGGAAGAGAGCTGGTCCTCCACACCACCCAGTGGTCCACGGCGAGTTGTCCAGCGGTCCACAGCAAACTCAGTCACTGAAAACGATCTGCGGCGGCGCCAGCTGCGGCCAATGACGAAAAGGATGACGAAGAAGATGAGGCAAGGGCTGAAAAGACTAAGAAATCTCCCATGGCCGCCCAAATCAGTACCAGCTGAAGTGAGTAATGATGAAAAGCCAGCTAGTTATTTCTTTTATCCACTGGTCACGGTGGACTTCGTCAATAAGTAGTCCACGGCAACATCAGCTGGGACAAAATGATAATCAAGGCTAAAAAAGACTTGAGAAATCTGCCATGGCCACCACAACTCAAGGACAACGACCACCACAGCCCAACACTCCGGTGGTCCTTGCTCCTCTACATCATGGAACTTAGGAAGCAAGGTTTGGAGGTAGGGAAACCAATTTACTCGAATTTATTTGATCTGCCGCAACAGAAAAGGTATTGATCTGCTGGGGAAAAATACTAAAAATGACAAGATCAAATCTAATTAATGCAAAACGTGCGTGAGTCAAGTCATCTTAAATGTTTCAGGCCATCATCAAGCATTAAATGCTGTACATGCCCATTTTTTAACTAGTAATTTAAATGGGCCCCCAAATAAAATACTTGGGCTTAATTAATCTTTAATAAAGCCCAGCCCAATAAAGTGCCTTAAACAGGCTCCTAACAAGGCACTTGGGCTTAACTAACCATTCAAATAAAATAACCCAATAAGCCCAACCTATTTAAATATGCCCAATAATACCCATGGAATCCTTGGGCTTAATTGATTATTTAACCCAATGAACCCAGCCCAATAAAGCATCCTAAATAACCTTTAATAAATTATTTGGGCTCATCATTGAGGTGCGTTAACACCATTCCAAAAGCCCACAACCCGAGACATATGGCCCAGCCTGAAACAGTACCTAAAGAGCCATTTAGGCCTATTTTCTTTAAGTGCTCGGCACTATTCACAAGCCCAAAGGAAATCCACAAGAAGCTCATGGTTTAGGATGTGCTTATAGTGTAAATATGGGGTCCAAATACTATTGAATTGATGGAGGGAAGCAGCTCGAGCCCAAACATTAATCAGCCCAAACACCCAAAATAGCTGAAGACAGCAAATTAGTGGGTCCCGTGAAGACTGAACTGAGGCTGACAGAAGAAGAGTTGCATGTCTGCTGCTGGCAGAACCTGTATTATGTCCCATTTTTACTGAAAAGGAAGAAGACAGCAGCAAGCCATCTTCTCCAACGTGACAAAAGCTGTCAACCCGCCATTTTCAAATTACACAAGCTTCCACAGCTCATTCCAGCTCCCCACTCCACCGGAAACTATGATTTCTGGTACTATGCACGCAGCAGACTTCTGCATAACAGCTCCAAGATCACTGGCAGCAACCAAAAATGCATGGGAAGTGAAGAAATATTATAGAGAACCCACAACCACGTCTATTCCAGTCCCAAAGGGACTCAGGGAGTAGCTCCCACGGCCCAGACCCGTGAGGAAGCTACTCTCCTTATGTTGACTCGACTTGAGGAGTGTGGTTTGGTGGAGGGGAGTCAGTTCCGAGACTTAGGTGGCCATGGATTACTGTCATTAAGTCTACTGGGAGACTCAATGATGGATTCATGGGTGCCAAGACACATGAGACATGTATAGACATAACTATACCCGAAAACCCATTAACAAAAAGGCAATGAGTGCCTCTGACAAGCCATTTCAGAGGAAAAGAGAGTCTTACCCTGACATTGGGGAAAGACTGTAATCATTTTCACTTATGCTATACTCTTCTTGACAAAACATGTCATAGAAGACTAACACAAAAGATGAATGGGCTTAAGGGAATGATAATCTTGGTTTTCCCAAGAGATTAAGCCATACTAATCATTCTATATATAGAGAACTGACTGCATTTCTCAAGGCATTCAGAATCATCAGCTTCAGCCAGACTAAGAACAACCCTTCCAATAACTCAAGAAATTACCACAATTAAAACCCAAGAAAAAGGATTTTCTCTGGGGGCTCTCCAAGGAAAAGCTACTGATACTAGGTGTTCTGAAACCCCTTCCGACTTAGATACACCAGCCTAAGCCCAGAAAATGAAGTCCCATTCAAAAAGATAGGGATTCATAACTTAACTTCTTCTTCCCCAGAAAAAGCTCTCCTGGCAGATGTCTAGGTAGAATTTTCTGAAATACTTCATAAGGACCACAATGGTTCTTTACCATTAATTTAGCTCCACAAAAGGCCCAAACACACTCTCCCCCAACCCTTATGCATGTCTCATCGGAGGTGACTCTCTCCTAACAAGTCAACCTTCTTTTAGTCTCAACAGAATCTGTTACTGTTCAAAGCTCTCCTGGCAGATGTCATCAGCAGCACAGAAAATCCGTGTTTAAAGTTGTGGTGATCAAAGTTACGCTGTTTCAAGTTCGGTACAACTGAAGAATAGTAAGAGGCTCGGCCCAAGACTGTTCTTTGGATCTCTTATCGGTAACAATGTTTTGGTTAAACTTCTCTTGACTTTTGTTCATGTTATTTTCGGGCTTTAGCGATTGTAGCTTTTAAATATTCTTGAGAAGTGTCCCACTAGCCCTTGGGCCAAACTTTGGGCCCTC
>BKZX01022594.1:0-11434 GCA_014362285.1 Fagus crenata
TTCTCATAGTCATTACCATTAAAATTTTAAAAAGCTTCATCTAGCCCTAAACTTTAGGGCCTAAAGTAGGCAAAAAATTTTCTAAAGGCATATTGGAGATTATCAATTGACAACAATACAAGCATTGGATTCTAGCTGAGATCAAGTCTTGGCGAACCTTCCTTACCGATTACTACTATGTACTAACAGGCACATACAGATATACGGACAGTCAAACTATTATTTTGAAATCGTGGTTAAATGGTCACATGAGATCATATATAATTAGATTAATTTCTCACATTTTCAATTACTCTGATACTCTCTCATTAATCTACCTTAACAATAATAATAAAAGAAAGGGGGCCCAAACTGAAGTAGCGACGAAAATGGCTACGTGGATTTAATAATTCCATTAGAGTCAATAATTACACTTCACAATGTGTTACATGCTTCTGCATAACCCGTGTTACATCATATAGAATTGTCTTCCATAGTCATTACTATAAAAAGTTAAAATAAGCTCCTATTCTTTCTAATCCTACCGAAGGGAAAAAATTATTTAAGGTATTTAGAGATTATCAATTGAAAACAATGCAAGCATCATCACTTCTGTAAAGAAAAAAAAAAAAAAAAAAAAAAACTATTATTGTTTTAAATTAATTACTAGCTAGTAGCTTTTTTTTTTTTTTGCTAAATACCTGGTATCCATTACCGCGAAGAAAAGCTCAAATCTCTAATCCAAGCCTCTTGCAAAGAGGGAGGGAGATTGGAGACATCATTGAAAGGAGCCAGTGAGGTGAGAGCCAAATTTGGCAAGACAATCCACCATATGATTTGCCTCTCGACCCACCCAACAAAAGCAACAGGAATAAAAATGAGAAACAAGGCTATAAATATTAGCTATATAAGTAAAAATCTTCCTGGGAGTATTAGTAGGGAATCCCAGGATGCCATCTATACAAACTTTGGCATCTCCTTCGACAACAATATCTAGATATTGTTCTTCAACTGCAAGTTCCATAGCCCAAGCGAGTGCAACAGCCTCAGCAATACAAGGGTCCATCGATGCAATGGATTTAGCCCAAGACTTAAGGAGAAAGCCCTTGGAATTCCGGGCCACAACTGCTATCGTAGAAGAGGAATTACTGATGGCTGCATCCACATTAAGTTTGATAGAGAGGAGGGGAGGGGGTTTCCATTGATGACCAAGCCTGGACACTTTGCTAGCAGTCGATTGCAATGGAAGGAATTGTTCTAGGATCTTGGCTTCAAGCTAGTGGACCATAGTTAAGATATTCATGCAACCACCTTCATGAACCATTTGGTTGCGAAAATTCCAAATACTTTCCAGGGTGGATGCAACCTAGATAGAAGCCTGAGCTCTCAGAAGAGAATTGTCACCACCTGGATTAGGACATAGAGGGGGCTGGACTACAAGGCTCACAATTACTAGCTAGTAGCTACTCACAGGAACATACAGATAAGATAAGAACAATCAGAATGTCAGATGAGATCAAAATTAGATCAGTTTGTCACACTTTCAATTATTGTCCCTTGTTAGATTGATGAGAGAATTACATTAATTAAGGAGATCACTTATCGGGCTAGTCAATTCACTTTTGAATTGAGCTTTTAAATTAGAATTTAACAGCCATAGACTACGTCAGTGTGGTAACTACATTTTCGAGGTATACCCTCAAAATATATAGGTATTATAATTCTTTACAAAAATTTTAGAGGCACAATAAATTTCACACAAATTTTTTTTTTCATAACTTGTTAAGATGGCAATTTATGATTAGTTAAACATTACTTTTACATTAGTGCCCTTTGAGCCAACTGGTCCACCACTGATAGTACTTTTGTTGTACAGTATTAATCACAATATATTATTTCAATTGTTGTGAAGAAATTATGTAATTTATTATGTTATTAGACTTATAATACACCCCTTAAGAACTTGAAAGGGAATGAGCTAACATTAATAAAACAAGAAAGGGTATGAGCTGTTCCTTTCATATACAGAAAAACTTAGTTGACAGAAAGAGTTCATCATCACTCGCATCCAATTTTTCATTTGCATTTGGGCCATGAAACGCTCACGTTTGACAAAAGCCTAAACTTGTATGCTAGATCATAAAGTATTGACTAAAAACAGTATTTTCTTTTTCTTTTTCTTTTTTGTAATTCAAAATCTAGATTATTTATGTAATTGTTTCAAATGAAGTACATGAGTTATGGAGATAATTAGTTTAGTATGTTTTATTTTAAGAGGAATCTTTTATGTAACATGGCCCTGTCTGCTGCTTTGTATTAACCTGAAAATTGTTTCTCTCCTTTTGATGTCTCGGTAGAAGATATTAAGTTATGTTGTACAGAATTATCATGAAGTTGTCTTTCAGTGTGTTAGAGCACTCTTATCAGCCTCTTCAAAATTTTTGTTAAATTTGTCCTAAAAAACCCACTTTATCTAATTTAACTAAAACACATTACATCAGACTCCCTATTTTATTTTATTATTCTATTTTTTAATATATTTTTATTATTTTATTTTTATTTATTTATTTTTTTTCACAACTCCCAAAATACCTTCTGTTCCCATTCTATTCCTCTCTCCCTCTCTGTTCCCGTAGGATATTCCCCCTCCCTCTTTTTATTTTTTTCCCCACCCCCCACGTATCACATTTTTTCTCTTTTTTCTTTCCTTTTTTTTCCCCACCACCCACGTAACCCCCTCCCTCTCTTTTTATTTCTCCCCCACCAGACATACCTCCCCCATTTTTCTCACCCATTTCTCTCATTTCCTCCTCAGTTCTTCCCCCTCCCTCATTTTCTTTCTTTTTTTCCTTTTCTTTTCTCTTCATTCTTTCTCACCTCTCTTTTCTCTTTCCTTCTTTCTCACCTGATTTCCTTTTTTATCCCATAAATGTTTCTAATTTCGCTTTTTTAAGCCTTTGATTTTTTTACTCTCAGACCTCACAGTTCGTCCCCCTCCCCCTGTGATTTTGTGTTTTTTTTTTTTTTTTTTTGTGATTATATTCTTTTGTTTGTGTTTTTTTTTTGTTTGTTTGTTTGGGGTGAGAAGACCAACCCACCTTCACTTGTAGTCCCTACAATCAATTCACTAAAGCTGATACCATCGGGTGTTATTTTATATGTACAGACTTTTTCTAGGGTAGTAAAGGGAAATGGTCTAACGGGTGGTATAACGGGTGGAACAGGAAATGGGCTAACGGAAGTTTGTGGAAATGCTCTTAACAAATTATCTCTAGAAGAAGATATCCCAATACCAAGGCCTAAACCCCCTCTAGAGGGAGCTCTAACCCTGATAAGTTGAGGGCTACTGTTAGAGTCTTGAATAGATTTTCTATACTTGACAGCCCCCATAATATTATTAAATAAACTAAACATGACAAATTTTATCTTTTTTAACCTTTCTTAAGAGACTCCGGATGATTCTTGTCCGTAGCCCCAGGCTTTCGGCTTACCCTTTTTAACATTCCATGGTGTAGGTCGTTCCTACATTGGTGTAGCTAAGTTTTTCTTAATCCTTCCCGTTGCCTTACCCTGGATATTTATATATCCCTCTCTCTTGACGGAAGATGAGAAAGAAAGGACTTAGTGAACTTCAACTTTCTTCATTGAAGAGAGAGACCGGCTAATAGGAATTTTTGGGGAAGAATAGCTTAGCTACCCATTATTTGCAAATACCCACAATTAGCACTAGTAGCTTGGGCTAAAGAGAGAAGATTCGTGAATATACCCCTCATATATATATTATAAAGTGGGACAACTAGGTATGGGGCATTTAGCTGTACCCATAATTTGCTTAACAGAAATAGAAATGCCTCGATTATGTTTATTATTCTAAAGTGGGACAACAAGTGCTGGGGCATTTTTTTTGTTTTTGTGTGTGTGTGTGTTTTTTATTTTGTGATTGGATGCTCCGGTTTATTCTGCTTCTGATTTTTTGCTCCAATTTGTTTGTTATTTTTTGTGCGAAATAAAGAGAGACAGAATGCAAGAGAGAGAAAAAAATATTATTTAATCCCTTAGCAGATGAACAGTTGCTCCTCCATCTCAAGGAGCGACTGTTCATCGACTTCAATATTTCGAGAAATAGGGAGGTTGCTGTGGAGGTGTTTTGGTGAATTTTTTGCTATATTTGGTGTTTTTATACGGTTTGTAGAGTCTAATGTGAGTGCTTTTAGTGTAGCTTGTAATAATACTGCTACTTGGGTGGAGGATTTCTACCTACTACCCAGAAACATGCTTTGAATTAATAAAACTTGTTATCGTTTCTCTTCAAATATTTTAAAAAGATTTCCCGTAAAACTCAATATTATCCCGGTTATCTTTTGTTACTTTACATTTTTATAAAGTATAGAATGGATTGTTATGCATTAAATACAAAATAAAGGACAAATCTAAAAAAATAAAAGAGTGAGGGACAAATTGACAAATTGTTCTAAAGAAAAAGATAAGACCAATAAAACAAGTTTTAGGCCCAAATTCAACCTCGTTGCTTGACAAAGGCAACATTGAAAGGAAAAATGACGACCAAAGCAAATCAAGTCGAATTGAAAGTGTTTTTTTTTTTTTTTTTAACTCCTGTGAAAATAGTTGAGTTCCTCAATGCTGATATGTTGTATTCTTTTTGTTTTTTGTTGGTTATTCAATGGAGGTGTACTATTATTTGATGATAATAAATTTGTTCTCTTGATCCAAAAAAAACGAGAGTTGATTTAATCTTTTCATCAATTTGATTAAATTATTTTATCCACTTTTGTTTTTATCCTGTTTTTAATCAAGCCAAGTTCAAATTAAATGCTTGGATGAAGGATGTTCATGGGTTGGATTGGGTTTAGGGTCACTAGTCACTCGGCCTAAAGCTTTTAAGTTGGAAAAATATCAATTCGCTTGCTAGTGTTTATGCGGTGCAGCATGGCGTGGACCCATAGATATGGGCCTGAAAGTGTCTTCCATCAGAATCATCTCTCTCAAACTTAAAACCCAAATCAATTGTTCTCAAAATGTATCTCAAGATCCATTTACTGCTTGCCAATGACCTCTCCTTGGATCATGCATATAACAACTGACCATACTAACAGCCTATGAGATATCGGTCGTGTACATATCATTGCATACATAAGACTACCAGCCAATCTTGCATACAATACATGACCCATGTACTCACGCTCCTCATCAGTACAAGGTGTTAACAAGGAACTGAGCTTAAAGTGAGAGGCCAAAGGAGTACTCACATGTCTAGTCTTGGAATCCATTCCAAATTGCTGTAGTACTGTAGTCAAATGTTGTTTTTGTTTCAAATGAACAGTACATTTCACTCTATCTTGTGCAATCTCCATACCAAGTATCTTATTCGCTTCCCCAAGGTCGTTCATTTCAAATTCTGAACTCAGCTGAGATTTCAAACAATCAATTTCTTCCTTATTTTTATATGCCACCAACATATCATCGACATATAAAAGCAAGTAGATATAGGACCCATCAGAATGCCTACAAAAATACATGTAATAATTAAATTGATTCCTAGTGTACTTTTCCTAATCATGAAGTGGTCAAATCGTTTGTACCACTATTGCGGGGACTGTTTCAAACCATACAGTGATCTCTTTAACTTGCAAACCAAATTGTCCTTACCAACAACTTTAAAACCATTAGGTTGAGACATATAAATCTCTTCCACCAAATCCCCATGCAAGAAAGCAGTTTTCACATTAAACTATGCCAACTCGAGATAAAACTATGCAACCATAGCTAGCAAAATACAAATGAAGAAATGCTTAAAAACATGAGAGAATACCTCATTGTAGTTAATTCCTTATGTTTGAGCATAACCTTTAGCAACTAATCTAGCTTTGAACCGCACACTATCCTTACCAGTAGGTCCTTCCTTCTTTGTGTACACCCACTTGCACCCAATCTCTTTCTTGCCTTTAGGAAGCTGTACCAAATCCCAAGTGTGATTCTTGTGAAGAGATTGCATCTCCTCATCCATAGCCTTCTTCCAATCACTACTCTCTAATGTGCACACGACTTCTTTGTAGGGTGGATGCAATGTCATCTTCAAAAATGGGAAGTGCATAAGCTATCGTGTCAACAAAACTGGCTAGTTTATGAATTTCCCTTCTGGGTCTTCTCATTGCAATGGAATATTTCAATTGTGAAGATGTCAAAGCTAGAGCTTTATTGTCATCTAAACTATTGCCTCCATCAACCTCAATATCACTGTCTGTATCGGACTTCGAAGAAACAACAAGAGTTTCAAACTCAACCTGCTGCGAATCACTATCAAATGGACTATCCTCCACTTACTTAATAGGCTTGACAATCTCAGATTCATTAAATCTAACATCCCGACTATGAATTATCTTCTTTTGCCTCAGGACACCAGAGCCTATATCCTTTCACACCTGAACTAAAGCCTAAGAAAATAGCTTTCTTAACTCTAAGGTTTAATTTCGATTCATTTACATGATAATATGCAGGGCAACCAAATATGTGAAAAATATCATAATCAGTAGCAGCGAATCCAGACTATACCTGTAGGGGAGTCTTTTCCTTCATTCACAGTTGCGGGCAGACGATTGATGATCTGACATGCATATGACACTGCCTTAGCCCAAAATTCTCTACCCAAGTTTGCTTGAGACAACATGCACCACACTTTCTCAAGCAAAGTGCGATTCATTCTCTAATCCACTCCATTTTGTTGTGGGGTACTTCTAACAATGAAGTGACGAGCAATACCTTCATCTTGACAAACTTCAGAAAATGGATCAGACTTGTACTCACCACCATTATCAGATCTAAATCATTTTATCTTACGAACTGTTTGAGTTTGAATTAATTTCTTTCAATTCATGAATATATCAAGCACCTCATCCTTGTGCCTCATAATTTAAACTCAAACTCGGCAGGAGTAATTATCAACAAAGGAAACAAAATAATACTTCCCACTAAAGAGAAGCAACCTTAGCAGGCCCTCATACATCTGTGTGTACATGGTCAAATGTACCTTTAGTCTGATGATTGATGTACTAAACTTGACTTTGGTTTGCTGCATGAAAACACAATGCTTGCAAAAGTCTATTTTGTAAGTCTTGGCACCTTCTAACAAGCCTTACATCATAAGCCCTTGCAAAGCTTTCTCGCCAGCATGTCCCAAATGCATATGCCAAAGTCTAGTAATGTCTGAAGCAACTCTCCAAGTTTCTCAAGAACTGTGGTTGCTTCACCTACAATTGTACTCCCTTTGAGGTAATACAAGTTATTTCGACATGTGGCCTTCATCATTACCATTGCACCATACAATACACTTAGAATTCCATTCTCCATAGCAATCCTAAAACCCTTGGATTGTTGTAAACCTATTGAGATGGGATTCTTCTTCAAGTTCGGTACATATCGAACTTTATTCAAACAATGCATTGTTCCATCATTCAACTTCAACTTGAATTTACCTATTCCCACAATCTCGCAGGTTGATTCATCACCCATGTAGATTACACCGCTCCTGTCTTTAAAGTCATAGGACCTTTCCTTGTTGGAATTCATATCATGGGTACAAGCAAAATCCAAAATCCATAAATCTTTAGCCTTTCTCTCCTTCATGACAAAATACTTTTGCTCCTTAGCCAAACACAAACAGATGGTGTCGCAAGCTTGTCTATTAATCTTCTCCTAATCTTTGTAAGATATCTCTTCAGGTTTGTCTTCCAAAGTAATATACAACTCTTGTTGTACCAACACATCCATAATTTTGCATTACCACATGCTGAAGTTGTTCGTTCCATCAAATTTCTCCACCTCAAATTAGAACCCATAGTCCTAACTGCCGTAGGTTTTGTAAAGGATTCACCTGACTTTTTGTAGAGGGTTCACGTGACATCTTTCTTCCCAATAATTAAATCCAGGAACCAATCTCCAAAATCTCCAAAGAGAACAAATCCGAACGCCTAGGTAGCGAACCTTGGCTCTGATACAAGTTTGTTGTGCGAAAGATCTACAAATAAATATGGAACACAGGATACTAGAAATAAAAATAAACAATCACACACAAAAGAGAAACACCAAGGATTTTACGTGATTCGGCTTTTGGCCTACATCCACGGGCGGTGATGGAGAAAAGTTTCACTATCAAATATGGAGAATATATGTAGAGATACTTTTTCAGAACCCAAAACCCAAATGCACCCAATAACTCTCTCTTGCAAATAGCAAAGAATAGAAAACAATCTATTCAACCTATTCTAGTTTAGAGCTCTCTTTCTCACACATGCGGCAACAATGAAAGAAACTCTCTTGTCTTCTATTCGGAACCCATTAATTTCTCTCCTCTCTTCACGGCGCACCTTCATAGCAGCCCATAACCTTATATTTATATAAGCCTGTTTTCGAATTTAACTAGGACTTTAAGTCCTATCCCTTATAGAACTTCAAGCAGTAGTAATTAACTTCAACACCAAGTCGGTTGCTTATTGCCGTGTAGTAATAATACTGGGACTTGGGTGGTAGATTTAAACCTACTATACCCAAAGACATGCTTTGAATTAATAAAACTTGTTATCGTTTCTCTTAAAATATTTTATAAAGATTTCCCGTAAAACTCAATATTGTCCTGGTTATCTTTTGTTACTTTACATCTATATAATATATAAAAGCAGAAGATATGAGCGTTAAAACCTAGAATGTCTCATATTATAACAAGTGGCATGTCTATCTATTGTTTAAATTTCTGAAGTGATACGTTGTTTAGATTTCTTAAGTGGTTTGAATGTCTATCTATCTTTTAAATTTCTGAAGTAATAGATTGTTTAAAATTTCCTAAGTGGTTTGATTTAATAACTACCAAACACTTTTAAATAAATATAGATGATAATAAATTCTTGATAATAAGTCTCCTAATATTAAAAAGATATCTTAATAAAATATCATAATAAAAATCTTTAAAATAAAAACAGATAATAACAAATTCTTTAAAATAAGTCTCCTACTACTAAAGACATCTCAATAAAATATCATATTAAAAATCTTACAATTATGATAATCTCCTAATACTAGAAGACTTCTTAAAGATTATAAAAAAAATTCATACGTTATTTAAATTTCCTAAGTGGTTTGATTTAATAACTGTCAAACACTTTTAAATAAAAATAGATAATAACAAATTCTCTGTGTTAGGAGTACTCTTTTAGTGAAAAAGTATTGATTGGTGAACAATCACTTAAGATATCATTTGGTGAACAGACATACTCCTTGATAGAAGGAAGATAAATAGAGCACGTTAAATTGAAGGTTCCTTATTCTTCCATAATCTGTTTACGTAACATCTAAACAGTGATAATCTGGTACAAGTTTTGTTCTTCTACTTCTTTTTCTTTCATGATCTATTTTTATTTTTGTGTTTTTATACGTTTATATGACTGCAAGAGGCTCTAAACAATGGTAATCTGGTACAAGTTTTGTTCTTCTACTTCTTTTTCTTTTTTATTTATTTATTTTTTCAAACATGATTTTTTTTTTCCTTTTTTTTTTTTTTTTTTTTTTTTTTTTGTGTTTTTATACATTTATATGAGTGCAAGAAGATCTAAGAGATAATTGAACTAAGGTAATCTTTTATTTTTTTTTCTTGATTCTAACTTATTTTCTATTTTATGAATTAAAGATAACCATTTTTTCTCAATTATTATACACTATCTAATTCCTTTAATTTTTCTATTGTTGGTGCAATTCCATCTATTTGTTATTATCAGTTTTATTTTTTTTATGGAATATATTTTTCATAAAATAATTCTGAATATATATTTTGATCATATACACATTATGTGTTTATATAGAGTTTTTTCCGTGCATTGTACAGGTTATACACTAGTTTATATAAAGTATAAAATGGGTTCTCATGCATTAAATACAAATAAAGAACAAATCTCAAAAAAATAAAAATGAAAGAGTGAGGGACAAATTGTTATAAAGAAAAAGATAAGACCGATAAAACAAGATTTAGGCTCAAATTCAACCTCGTTGCTTGACAAAGGCGACACTGAAAGGAAAAAGGATGACTAAAGCAAATTAAGTCGAATTAATCTTTGAACCTTTGGACTTCCCTATGAAAGTAGTTTTTTTTCCAAAAAAAAAATCCTCTGAAAGTAGTTGAGATCCTCAATGCTGATATGTTTTATTCTTTTTTTTTTTTTTGGTTATTCAATGGAGGTGTACTATTTTCTGATGATAATAAATTTGTTCTCTTGAGCCGGGAAAAAAAAAAAAAAATCGAATTAATCTTTTCATCAATCTGATTAATTATCTTATCCACTTTTGTTTTTATCTTTTTTAATCAAGCCAAGTTCAGAGTAAATGCTTGGACAAAGGCTTTTCATGGGTTAGATTGGGTTCACGGTAAGTTGTCACTCAACCTGAAGCTTTTAGGTTGGAAAAATATCAATATGCTTGCTGTTTGCGATGCAGCATGGCGTGGACCCCTAGATATGGGCTTGGAAGTGTGCCACTAACTCGAGATTAGGGTGGAGAATAGAAGTCATCACCTAATTTAGGTTCATGAACTGATCTTGACCCTTATAAAGAGGTCTAGTGATCGAGACATTAATTGAGTTCGAAGTTAAAGTGCCTGGGAAATTTTTCAGCACCCAAGCCCGCTTGACCAAATGGGCAATAATCATAAAATAACATGCAAGATCCAAACAAGAATGTAATCAAAACAATCTAACCCTAGCTAGAATTTCATTCTCACTTAAGCCTTAAACATGTTTCTAGGAAGATTCGAGTATCTAGATATGTTTCCAATAAATCAAACATCTTGAACATGTTACTAGCATGTTATTCTTGTCCTAAGCACATTTCTAGAATGTTATTAAAAGCATGAATTAAATCACACGACTTGTGAACTCAAGAACAATTGAAGATCTGGGTTTCCGTGAGAGACGACGTACGCTTGACTAAGGATTCATACGCAGGCTCCTCAGGGTGCGTACAGATGGTCGAGCCTACGTATGCGCCTCAAGGCAGAATCCTTACAAGTCTACCAATTCTAACCTAAACATTCTTCTAAAAAAAACACTAAGTCTACAAAGAAATTGTGAGGGGGGCTTTTGTAATAGTGCCACGTGGTGTGCCAAGGGCGATAATTACATGGGCTTAGATCTTAAAAAAGGGGTAGCCAAACCCAAAATTCAACCAAGGGCCTAAAATCTGGCCCAAGGGCTAGTGGGATACTTTCCAAAAATATTTAAGAGCCAAGATCATAAAAGCCTAAAAATGAAATTAGAACAAGGACAAGAAGACTTATCAAGGCAATGTTGTCAGTAAGAAGTCCAAAGAACAATTATTGGGCCGAGCCTCTCACTGTTCCTTGGCTGGATCAAACTTGAAACAGAATATCCTCAGTCAAAAGTAATTAAAACACATGCTT
>BKZX01022598.1:0-17061 GCA_014362285.1 Fagus crenata
GGACATAAAAGTAATAATTTTGAGAGTTGAACCACCTTATTATTTTGGTAATCCATGATTAAGAATGTGCATGTATATATGAATAATGAAAAGTAAAATGGAAAGACATGATGTGACCAAAAAATTAACTTACCCATAAATGAGCTCGAGTTCATATCGCTTAGGCTTGCTGGTATTTGACCCTCAAGGTGATTGTTTGCTAGATTTAATACTCTCCATTTCCGTTGTGGAAAATCCGGTATTGTCCCATCAAATTGGTTACCGTCAAGGCTCAAATCCACAAGATTAGGCAATGCAACAAGGGACTTGGGGATTTTACCCGTAAATTCATTTCCTGCCAAATAAACTTTCATCAAACCATGCATACCTTCAAAAGCATCATCCATTATATCACCAGAGAAGCGGTTGAGAGACAAATACAACACCTCTAAACCTGTCCTACAGTGGTAACATGCCTATTTAAGAAGTTATATAACTCAATAGTGGTCACATGAATAATCAAAAAGCCAAATTACTTGTTTCCTAAAAACCTAAAAGATAACATAAGAAAGATATAGAGTTTAAGATATTAATAAACAGCTAAAAGAAACCAGGATTGGTCACATAAGCTAACTTATGGATGTCAAGGCTTACTTTTATTGTCCCTCTTTGGATTCTGATATGTTTGTAAAAAAGTACTGTTCAAAATTCTTTACATCATAACATGAGGGCTCTGATGCAGATATGATCATATAGTGTGTAAGGCTGACAGAAAGGTCAGCTCTATTGGTCTAAGACATTTGGATGTCGGATTAGTGTTAATAAGGTCTCTTACACAAGTGATTATTAAAATAAACAGAAGGTTGGCTCTTCCAATTTGGTACATCCTCATAGACCAAAATTAAGTTTAAGAAGACAGACCTTGTGGTATAACCAAGCTAGAACCTTTGAGTCATCAAGCCTAAAAAATTTTGATGATCCAATTTCTGCACACACACACAAGGGAGAGAAGCATTATTCAAACAATATCATCCTATAGATAAAATATAAAACTGTATTTATTCACTCATAGTATTATTAAAAAATCATCTTGAAATACCGTTACAGAAGAGTGTATCACACATTAGATGGTATCAGGACATTAGATTATAACTGATAAATGAAATATGTGGATGAGGCCAACATCTTGGGGTTGGGACCTATTTTTAGCCTCTTAAGATTCCCAAGGTTTATGATTATTTATATCTCTCACTTATCAAAAAATTAAAAATAAATAAAAAACAGATATTTTTGGAACAATGAAAGTGGGAAAAATCAGAACAGGATCTTGTTTCTGATCTAAACCACCATAAATTATAATTGCACTTCATTCTAGCTTCCTCAAAAATGGGCAGCATAATAAAAACAGGATCAACTGGAGTTGCGGTATATAGGCGGCCATCTGTATGGGAAACAAACAAGCTAAATACAGTTAGATAGACAAACGTATAGAATTCAAATAAAATATAATGGTATAATGATAATTGTAAAAATCTAGCATGTACCTTCACAAACGTAATCCCCCCAAAACCAAGATCCATAGGATTGCTTAAACCAATGAAGTTCTTGAAGCAGGCCGTTGAGTAAGAGATAGCAAGTTGTATTTCCTGTCAAATTAGTGAAAAGATTTAAAAGTGTGAACAGAGTGTTTGGGTATATATGTTGTGAGAGTTTAATACTCAATCTTTAATGAATGCTCTGCCTTGCCTAACTCAGGTCAAGGTCTTGGAGTATATTTATATTGATAAAACAATGATAGCTACAACAGGTTATTGAGATACAATCAAAGTCAATTAGCTCCTATTTAATCTGGTTGTTATCTAGCACTAGTGGATATAGTTTAGACTTCATGTATATCTGCTGTTGTAGACAGTTCTTGAACTTTATCTTTAACACTCCCCCTCAAGCCCAACGGTGTAGGGAGAACGTTGAGCTTGGTCCGAAGAAAAGCAAACCGAGAGGAGGAGATAGGCTTGGTGAGCAGATCAGCCAGCTGATCCTGACTGGAGATAAAGCAAACTAAAAGTTGCTGGGCAGCAACCATGTCTCTGACAAAGTGGAAATCAATCTCCACATGTTTGGTGCGTGCATGAAAAACCGGATTTGAGGATAAATAGGTTGCACCAATGTTGTCACACCAAAGGAGAGGAGGAGACCGGAGGGATAAGCCAAGTTCATGTAGTAAAGATTGGAACCATTTAATTTCAGTGGCAGAGTTGGCAAGAGCTTTATATTCAACTTCTGTGCTAAAACGTGCTACAGTGGCTTGCTTCCTACAACTCCATGAATTGAGATTCTTACCCAAGAAAACACAAAAGTTGCCAGTGGATCGTCGGTCATCCTTGTTGTCAGCCCAATCAGCATTAGAAAACGCTTGAAGATCTAAGCAGGAGGATTTAAATATTTGAAGGCCATAGGTGAGGGTGTGCTTGAGATAACGCAAGAGACGTTTTACTGACTGCCAATGGAGAAGAGTAGGCTTGTGCATGAACTGTGAGAGCTTATTGACAGTGAAAGCAATGTCAGGACGTGTAAGAGACAGATACCGGAGTGCACCAACAGTACTACGAAAGAGAGTTTGATCTGGAAAAGGTTCACCTTCATGAGCAGATACGCTTGTGGAGGATGCCATGGGAGAGCTTACGGGTTTGGCCTTAAGCATATGTGTGCGCTTGAGAAGATCCAAGATGTTCCGTTTTTGAGACAAGAGAATTCCAGTAGTGTTTCGAATTACTTCGATGCCCAAAAAATAATGCAATGAGCCCAAATCTTTTACAGCAAAGTCAGTTTGTAAAGATGACAACAAATTATCAATAGCAGAGGAACTGAAAATAGTGATTATTATGTCATCAACATATATCAAAATAAACATGGTGTATATGCTGGACTTGTAGATAAATAAGGAAGTATCAGATAAAGAGCCATGGAATCCCAATTCAATTAAACGAGTGCTCAACCAAGAGAACCAAGCCCATGGGGCTTGCTTAAGGCCATAAAGAGCATTTTTCAATTTGCAAACATGATGTGGAAATGAAGGATGACTGTACCCAGGTGGTTGATGCATGAAAACTTCCTCAGACAAGTTACCATGTAAAAATGCATTTTGAATATCAATTTGCCTAATTGGCCAACCCACAGAGAGAGCAATAGAAAGGACAATACGTACTGTAGTGGGTTTGATGACTGGACTAAAAGTTTCACCATAGTCAATGCCTGGTTGTTGGTGAAAACCTTTAGCCACTAAGCGAGCCTTGTAACGCTCGATGGACCCGTCGGCATGCCGTTTGATCCGATACACCCATTTGCAGCCGATTAAATTTGACTCGAGCTTAGAGAAGTAAGAACCCAGGTGCCATTCTTCATAAGGGCGTCAAACTCGAGATTCATAGCACGCCGCTAGTGAGGATTCTTGTTGGCAATGGTAAAGCACGTGGGTTCAACAGTGTTGGGGTCAGGGTGAGCTTCGACAAGGAGGGCTTTAGGGATAGGGTAGCGAACAGTTCCGTCAGTGAAGTGTTTGGGTTGAGTGATGTTGTTTTTGGATCGGGTGGTCATGTGATGGGTAGGATTTTGGGGATGAGTTTGAGTAGGTGATGGGGGAGAGGGACAGGGTGCAGAGAGCAGGGGATCGGCGATTTCTGAGGAAGAAGGAGCTAAAGATGAGGATAAGGGATTTGGGTTTTGGGCCGAGACAGGGGAGGTTATTAGGTTCTCTAGTTCATGGGCTTGGATTGGATGGTGAGGTGGAGTGGAGGCCAAGTGGGTATTTTCGAGTTCCAATGGGGAAATTGGAATAAGTGGAGCAATGGACCGGGCCGCAAGTACACCTCTGATGTTGGGCTTCGTAAAAATGGGTTGCAATCCAAGTGGAGATCCAAGAATAGAAGGACTGTCAGGATGAGGGACAGTGGAGTTTTTAAATGGAAATTGGGATTCAAGAAAAACAACATCACGAGAAATATACATACGACTAGAAGGGATGTGAAAGCATTTGTACCCTTTATGGAGAGAACTATAACCTAGAAAGACACATGAAGTGGATCGGGGTTGAAGTTTATTTGAATTATAGGGGCGAATTTTTGGCCAGCAAGCACAACCAAAAGTTTTGAGAAAAGAGTACTCAGGGTCAGTGTGAAATAATTTTTCAAAGGGAGAAAGATTTTGAATGAGTGGAGTGGGAAGACGATTTATGAGATAACATGCAGTTTGAAAAGCATCTTCCCAAAAACGAAGAGGAACACTGGCATGAGATAATAAGGCAAGGCTAGTTTCAACAAGATGACGATGTTTGCGTTCTATGGCACCATTTTGTTGGTGAGTTTGGGGACAAGAAACACGATGAACAATGCCACAAGTGTCAAAGTTTTTATTTAGGGAGCGGTATTCACCACCCCAATTAGACTGGATTGATTTAATTTTGCAATTAAAAAATCGTTCAGTATACTTCTGAAATTTAATGAAAATTGGAAGGGCATCATTCTTATGTTGCATGGGAAAAAGCCATGTGTAACGGCTATAAGCATCTAAAAATGAAATATAATAGCAAAAACCATTGCAAGAAACAATGGGCAATGGGCCCCACACATCATTATAAATCAAAGCCAATGGAGAATTTATTTCTGAACTAGAGAGTGAAAATGGAAGTTGTTTGCTTTTTGAACTAAGACACGCTGAACAAGATAGTTCAGATTTATTTTTAAATACAGGAAGACCAAATCTAGAAACAATATGAGAAACTAAACGAAAAGTGGGATGACCTAATCTGGAATGCCAATGCTGAAGAGATGCACGTTCACCAAGAAGAGCAAAGCGAGGTGAATGTTTATTGGAGGAAGCAGGGAATGGATACAACCCATCTTTACTCGCCCCTTGTACCAGAAGCTTCCCCTAGTCCAGATCCTTCACATTAAAGAGAGAGGGATGAAATTCCATAAAAGTGTTAGTATCATTGGTAAATTTATGGACATAAATCAGGTTTTTAGAAATTTGAGGAACATGCAAAACATCATTCAATAAAAAAGTGGAGTTGGGTGTAAAGAATTAAGTTGTCCCAATATGTGTAACCCGTAGAGATTTACCATTACAAACACAAATACTTTCAGAGCCAGTGTATTCTTCTGCACGGACATTGAGGTTGGCGAGATCATTGGTGAGGTGATGAGTAGCACCGGAGTCAGAATACCAGTTGAGATCAGAAGCTGCTTGAGGACTTGTATATAAGGCATGCATGTTCTGTGAGGATTCAGCAGTATAGGAATTATCAAACCTATGATAGCAAGTCAAAGTAGCATGACCCAGTTTGTGACAAACTTGGCAAACGAGTCGATTGGAGTTATTCCTGCCACACCCACAACCACGATGATTCCGTTGAGAGTTGGAGAAGGAACCACGGCCTGAACCACAATTATTTCGACCACCACCCCTGCCACCATTGTTATTGCTATGATGAGAAGAAGAGTTGGTGGCATAATTAGCCGAGGCATGTGAGAGATCCACAGTGGGTTGATTTTGAGCAATCCGAAGCTCATGGGAGAGAAATAAACCATAGAGATCATCAAGGTTATATGGACGTGAGTGAGTTTGAATGGAAGCAACCATGGGGTCATATTCAGATCCAAGGCCACTCATGAAGAAGGAGACAAGTTGATAATCAGAAAGGGGATGTTCAATGTCAGCCAAAGTGGTGAATTTATGGAAGTAGTCTGCTATAGAGGAATCATCCTTTTTTAAGGTAGAAATCTGATGGTGAAGTTGCATTTGACGTGCACGGGATTGAGAAGTAAACATTTTCTCAAGGCAGAGCCAAACATCACAAGATGTGCGGCAATTGACAACATGGGCCAATACTGTTTCAGAGAGAGAGGAAATTATAGCACTCAAGATCATTTGATCTTGAGTTTGCCATGCTTGAAGGTCAGAGTTAGGCAGAACCTGAGTGGCAGTAGAGGACGTGTTTGTGAGGGTTGAGGATGGAACAGATCGGGACCCATCAAGGAAGCCATACAAGTGTTGGTCTCTTAAATAAGGTACGATTTGAACTTTCCATAAGAGATAATTTTCTCTTGTGAGTTTGATGGTGATTAGATGATGGATATGTGTGAGAGGGATGGGATGGGAAGATGAGTTTGCAGAATTGGTGGTAGAGGATGTAGACATCGTGTTTGAGAAAAGGTATAAGAGAAAAAGAAGGTAGACAATGGTGAGTGAGAGATGAGGATTGCCCATGGCTTATTAATTGTACAACCCAAGAATACTTAGTCAATGTGGGACTAGACTCTCACTTTAATATGCCCCCTCACGTGTGGCGGATCAACCAAACACGTGGACCATAATAGGGGGGAGATCTGCCCAACACCCAAGGGGTGGCTCTAATACCATGTTAGAGTTTAATACTCAATCTTTAATGAATGCTCTGCCTTGCCTAACTCAGGTCAAGGTCTTGGAGTATATTTATATTGATAAAACAATGATAGCTACAACAGGTTATTGAGATAGAATCAAAGTCAATTAGCTCCTATTTAATCTGGTTGTTATCTAGCACTAGTGGATATAGTTTAGACTTCATGTATATCTGCTGTTGTAGACAATTCTTGAACTTTATCTTTAACATATGTTGTCTTAGAATTTGACAAACCTGATTTAGGATGGCGAAGTGATAGCAATTGTCCAACACCATTTCCTGTTTCCCCTGGAACTAAAACGAAAGAGGCAACAAGGTGAGAATAGTTAAGAAATGAAATGCATAAAAAGTGAAACATAATAGTGTTAATTACCAGGAGCAATAAGAAGACAAGATTCATCAACACCTTCCCACCAAGCCATGGAAAATAAGAAGCCCAAGAGAAACATTGCAACCCTACAAATCACGAAAACAAAAACATAAACCTTAATTCTAAAGATGTGCTTTTATCGCGAAAAGCTAACGTACCCGTGAATTCAGCTATTAAAGATGCAAGGCTTTTTCTTCTTCTTCTTCTTCTTGAGCTTTAAACAATCCCTGGGGCTGGGGAAACACTTTACTTCACTTCAGTTGTTGGACTTGGAAAATGATAGAGGAAACTACAAAAACAGCGCGCGGGGTTATTTTTTTGGATTCCACAAAAATTCATGAGAGAGTATTACACTTTGGGCGGTTCTAAATCCACACCATGGTGTGAAACAGTGTTTTCACACCATGGATGTGGCAGCTTATCATTAGGCCACATTGCAGATGGGTCCCGCGAGTCCCACAAGTGAAAAAGCAGCTAAACACATGAAGAATAGAGTTATCCTTGTTGCCAAACATTGTAAAAAAAAAAAAGAGAAAGAAGTGAGAAGGAGGGGATTACGGTTTCTTTTTTTCCCTCTGTCTTGTCTTCTTCTTCATCACGCCATGGCCACTGAAACAGCAAGCACAAAGTAAAAAAAAAAAAAAGCACAATTTAGCTAAGAAGATCACGTCAGTTCTAAGGTTGGATTTTTGAAGTTTTGCTACTTATTATTTCTTGCCAATAATTATGAAACAGTAATCCTAAACATAGAAACCATTTTCTGTAAAACAGTGTTGCTGCCATTGTTGGTTGAGCTTGAGCTTGAAACAAAGAGATCATTTAGAGCAGAGACAGAGACCACCATTTGAGATTTGGAGCAGCATTTTACGTGAGTTTTAGAGGTGCATTACACTGGTGCATTGACTGCCACTGTTCACGTGGTATGCATTTTTTTTTTTTCTCTTTTTCTTTTCTGTTGCTTGTGTATATTATTTAAGTTTAGTTTAGTGATAATCTGTACATATTGTTTTGTGTAATAAAAAATGAAAAAAAAAAAAAAAAAATTATGCTTGTTTTAGGTGTAGCAAAATATTCATCATTGTTTTATTATGGCTATAGATGTTTAATGGGTTTTTTCATATTATTGTTTAATGATAATTTTAGTGAGTGTGTGTTGGTGTGTTTGAATGTTTTTTGTTATTGATACTAGTCACAATGTAATACTTTAGGTTTAGGTTGTATATCAGTATTGGTACGTGGTAAATTATTTGGTAGAGTTTACATTACATGTTATTATTAACTTTGGTATTCGGCTTATAGGTTGTTGCAGTCATGAGTACACAAGAGACGGATGGTGTTAGATCCTTTGCTGCTAGTAATAGTTTTGTGGAGGATGTACCACAGCCTGTTGAGGGAAACATGCAGTATACACCAGAGAGTTTATTGAGGAATTCAGTGATTGAACTAAGGGTTGGAATGGAGTTTGATTCACTTCTACAAGTCACTGAATTTTATAAGAATTATATTTATTCGAAAGGATTTGCAACAATGACAAGGAGTTCAAGGAAAAATAAAGGCTTCACTGAGACTTCTTATATAAACTTAAAGTGTAACTGAGAGGGAAGATACAGTAGTTTGGTTGATGATGCTTCCAAGAAGAGGTCAACAATAAAAGTTTCGTGTGAAGCTAGGATCAAAGCTTCGATGGATATTATCGATCGGAAATGGAGGATATTGGGCTTTATTGAGAATCATAATCATGATTTGAGTTCAAGTAAATCCAGACATTTTGCTGCTTTTCGACATATAAGCACGGATACAAGGAGGAGACTCTTGATCAATGATAATGCCGGTGTTAGGGTAAATAATAGTATTAAATCTGCCATCGTTGAAGCAGGGGGTTATGAGAATGTGACCTATAATCAGAAAGATGTTCGCAATTTTCTCGATAAGGAACGTCGTTTAAAGTGTAGGGAGGGTGACGGACAAGCCTTGCACGATTACTTCGTTAGGATGCAAGGTAAAAATTCTAACTTCTACCATGCGTTGGATTTGGATGATGAGCTATGTGTGCGGAATGTTTTTTGGGTTGATGCGTGGAGTAGGGCAGCATACGAATCCTTCCATGATGTGATTATATTCGACACCACATATCTAAAAAACAAGTATGATATGTCATTCGCCCCTTTTATTGGAATTAATCATCATGGTAAATCTATTATACTTGGTTGTGGGTTATTTAATGGTGAAGACACGGATTCATTTGTTTGGGTATTTATGCAATGGTTGCAAAGTATGTGTGGCATTACTCCAAAAGCCATTATCACGGACCAATGCCAAGCAATGCGGCGGGCCATTGAAATAGTTTTTCCGGAAACTTTTCATCGTTAGTGTATTTGGCATATTAGGATGAAATTGCCGGTGAAGCTTACTGGATTGGAAGCTTATCAAGATATAAAATATTATTTACTGAAAGCTGTGCATGAATCAATGACATTGGAAGAGTTTGAAAAAAAATAGAATCATACCATCACTCCACATCATCTTGAGGAAAATGAGTGGTTAGCTAAGTTATATGAGGAACGGGAGCGATGGGTTCCTGCGTTTCTCAATTCCAATTTCTTTGCAGGAATGTCGTCAACCCAACGTTCGGAATCAATGAATGCCTTCTTTGATGGTTACTTGTATAGCTCTACAAGCTTGAAAGTATTCGTGGAGCAATTCAAGAATGTAGTGCGGAATAAGGTAGAAAAGGAGATTTTATCAGATTTTGAGTGTTTCAAAGGCAAGTTAGAGTGTTCATCATCATCTCCTATGGAGAAACAGTTCCAAGAAGCTTACACCCATGAGATTTTTAAGTGGGTGCGAATAGAATTTTCTGGAAGACAGGGTTGTATCGTAAAGGAGGTTGTTAGAGGTGGTGAAAAGGTGAAATACAAGATTCAAGATGAAGCGGAGACAAGGAGGCTTTTTTAAGTTAGATTCAGTAGTTCTAAATGCTTGGTTGGTTGTGTATGTTGCATGTTTGAGTTTAGAGGCATATTATGTAGGCATGCCTTATTTATACTTTCTCAGGAATGTGTGACTGTACTCCCTGACAGGTATATACTAGACAGGTGGAGAAAGGATATCAAAAGAAAACACACCTACGTCTCCACTTGTACAGATGATGTACAACATAACCCTGTTTTGGAAAGGTACGAGAAGTTGCATAGACTAGCAGTCGGTGTGCTTGAGATAGGAGCTGAGTCTGTAGAGAATTTCAATGTTCGAGAAAAGTTGTTAATTGATTTGAAAGACAACTTTCCTCGTTCATGTGATAAACAGCCTTTGTCTCAGTGAAAGAATAGTGTTGGAGCTGTTTCTGATGTAGTTAGGATTGAAGTTGTAAGGAGTCCTATGGTTGTGAAGCGTAAGGGTCGACCTAGGACGAAACGGTTGAAGTCATCAATGGAGGAAGAGGTTTCAAAACCGAAGAAGAAAAGGAACACTGCTGCTGCTAGGAATCTTGCTCAATCTACATCAACTACTGGGGTACATAATTAAAAGACCACACTTCTTTTAATATCCTAGTCTATTATTGTTTATTAATTTTGGTTTAATTGTGATTGGATGGCCTAGGTTGGAGGTAGTGCTTATGAAGATGGCTCTACATCAAACATAGTAAGTATAGGTGATTTGCACTGTTATTATTAGGCATATTATGGGTTTTTTTTTTTTTTTTTGTATTGTAGGAATATCCAATGTCCATGCCACATTCAAATGATGGAGTTATAGACTTGACAAATCTAATGTCTTCCCAGAGCTTTGTGTCAGAGATAAAAATATTTGTAATGTGGAAAAAATGGTTATTGAATCCTATTTATTGTATACTTGTTGTACCACGTTTTCTTTTACAGTCAATGTCACAGAGTCAAGCTCATAGATATGAAAACCAAGCCTTAAACCTTACTTGATTAGATATACGTAAATAATTTTTTTTTTTTTTTTTGGGTTAAACGATCCTCATTTTTTGTATTACGGAAGAATGCATTGGTAGTTAGTTTTTTTGTATCATGGAAGGACCCGTCTCAATCTCCTATATTCTCAGCGTTGTTGTTTTTGCAAGAGGAAAGAGAAAGTGTTGGTTCCTTTTACTTCATTAATATACACCCATTGATTGTATTGTTTGTAGCAAGAGTGGAAAATTAATGTACTTTGTGGTCCCAATGCAATGATAATGGAAGTGCATATGTATTTGAGTTATTGCTAGTGGGTTGTTCTAAGTTTTTTATGTATTCCAGTCATGGTGAATTTCATGAATGTAGTAATTTTATAAAAGTTATGTAAGAGGTATACTGTGAACCAAGTTTGCAGAAATTGGTCTAGGTAAGAAAGGTTTCTGGGTAAAGACAGGTTTCTGGATAATATGATAATGTGCACCAAGTTTGTAGAAAGTGTGAACAATATTGTCCAGACTTAAATAAAATTGTCCACACTTTCTGGTGAAGAGTTCACTGTTCACATAAAACATTGTTTCCATATCTGACAAAAAGTGTGGACAAAATTATCCAAACTTTTATCAAATTGTCCACACTTTTCTGGGAAAGAGTTCACTGTTCACATAAAACACTGTTTATGCATCTAACAGAAAGTGTGATTTTGTTCACACTTTTATCAAATTGTTTACACTTTCTGGGAAAGAGTTCACTGTTCATATAAAACCCTGTTTATGTATCTGACAAAAAATGTGGACAAAATTGTCCACACTTTTATCAAATTGTCCACACTTTCTGGGGATGAATTTTACTGTTCACCTTAAAAATGTTCACATGAAACATTGTTCACGTGACTGTTTAGTGTTCAAACGTGCATCAAATTGCATGGAAATTGCATAGCCATTGTAAGAAAATATAGACATTAGTGTCAATACATTGATGCAAATTGTCTACAATTTCTGGGCAGACTTAAATGTTAAACTAAACATTTTTTTGGTACACAACACATTTATTGAATACATTTCAATACATTCCTTCATTCACATTCATTCAAATAAACATCCTCATTCATTCAAATATTGTCTAATTACAAAAAGTGGTTGTTAATGACTACACTACACATTTATTGAATTTGATACCATAATACAACAATAAGACCCACAATTATAGTAAGTCTTATTGTTAACAACTTCTTCAATGATTGGATATCATCACGATGTACTGGTTGGACCATATCACGCATGCCACGCATCTCTGACTGAAGTTGATGCAAGTCCAGTAACAGTTGTGATGCATCAAGCAATTATGATGCATCAACCATGGATTTAGAACTGGTTGCTTGTGATACCCCATCCATTCTTTCACAGCCAACTCGTTGGTTGATGGGTAAACACCAAGAAAAGAAACCGCATCGGTTGGCAGCACAACAATAATACAATTTGTTTTTGTTTAAACTTGATTCCGAAATCCTAACCGATGCTCTTTTGCACAACCACAGTCTATATTTCTAAATCTCAGCTCATCTCTAATTGCACTATTTACTGATGAGGAAGACATCTTTGCTGCAAAGGTATTAAAAATTCATATAATATATTAGGTTATTAAAAAATCATATAATATATTAGGTTATGTCAAAAAGCTTAGGGTTTGAATATTATTTAAGTTGAATAAATCATAATTAGGGTTTTGAATATTAAAATTTTCAATATGATTTAATTTGAATATGATGTAATTAGGGTTTTGAATATTAAGGTTTTGAAATAATTAATTGAGGAATTAAATCAAGAACAAAGAGAGAGAGAGAGAGATATATAGCATATCGAGCCCTAAAGGATGAACAAAGTTGAACAAATAAAGAGGAAAATTGAAAACAAACAGCACCCCCACTAAATTTCGGTCACAGCAACCAACAAATTTGCTCACAGCCCAGTAACAAAATCACATCCCACTGGTTCAAACACCTAACACTCAGAGGAGATGGAGTGAGACTGAGAAGTCTTATAAGCATTTAATGCTCTCTGCTAACCAAAAGACAGCTAACCCGAATTGAGAATGGAAGAAAGATGAAGAAAACGTACCTCCAAACAGCTAAGAAGAAGCAAGGAAGATCGAGTTTTGTGGCTGAAGTACTTGAGGACTCTACCTTCTAATTCACTGCCCAAGAACACAGCAGCAGGTTGGAGTAGGGCACAGCAGTAGGAACGTCAGCATGTCGCAGCTCCAAGAAGAGAAGAGTTCAGCTGATGGTATTGTCGTGTCCTTGTGTTCAGAAGATCACATCAGCCCGTGTTTTGTTAACCAGCTAAGATTGGGCTATTAAAGTGGTACTGTGTAAAAAATCAGCTCCTTCAAAGGAAGTATATGCCGTGTACCCAATTGCTAGTGCAATTGCAAATGCAAATTTAGATTAGATAAGTGTGTAAAAATTAAAATATGATAAGTTGATTTAATATTTTATTTATTTATTTAATGGATGAGATTAAAAGTGAATGTTAAAACTTTTAATCTTAACAATTCAAGCCAATTGCATGGGTGCAATCATGCAAATCCATGATCTCAATTCAGGTTTTTTATGCAATTGTATAAGTTGTTTAAAAAACTTTGCTAGTATTAATACAGTTCATACAAGGATTATGAATACATTTTATATGGTTTGTTTTTGTGATTATAAATATAATTTTATGTTAGTATTATAAAAAGAACATTAGTATAAGATAACCTCAGCAGCATTAAATTTGTTATAAAGATTTGGTTGTTAATAATACATTTAATAATTATTAAGAAAAAATGCAAATATTCATTCAAATATTATTATCAATAAAAATATTGCAAATAATACAGTTAATAATTATTAACATAAAACGTAAAAAAAAAAATAAAAAAATAAAAAAAAGAAAATGTGACTTCAGAAAGTATGTATAAGTTAGATTCAGAAGTTGTAATTTTAAAATATGTCAAAAAAATATTATGAAAATTAGAAAACGAAAAAATATTTAAAAAAAAAGTACAATAATGTATTTTACGTATGTTAGATTTAGAAATTGTAGTAATCATGGTTGAATATGTTAGATCAATACTTGTTGTTAACTAATTTACGAATTTCTTCATTACAATATAGAACTTTTTTTAACAATGATAAAACGTAAACTTCAATTAAAAAATGTAACTTTATAAAATATTCTTAACTTATACAAGTAATATAATACAATTTAGCAAAAATAATAATAACATAACAATTTTTTTTCAGTTTTGTGTGGTATAATTGGAAAACATTGGTCATCCTAGTCATCCTACTCTTCCCCATTAGGATCACCTCCTATCATGTGTCGTCATCATCAATTATATCTCATACATTCAATGGCAATGGCTATGTTCACACATAATTCGCTTCTTCAAAATCAACTCTAAGCATATCATCTGCTATAGTTAGATACAAGGAAAGGTATAGATCGTGTATTGATCTCTTCCTTGGATCAACCCTAAGCATACCATCCGCTATAGATCGGGTGTTGATTGGAACCATTCTAGTCATCCAACACTTTCCTGTTTGGATCGGATTTGCTGTTCACATAGAAGATGGCTATTAGTATATTGTCATATACTTTAACTATTAATGTTTGTTCAAAAACATATATGGTGAGCCAAAACAAAGTAGTACTACTGTATAGACTATTCTTAGTTATATAGTACTGTATAGAGCATTCTTAGTAGAAAAACATTACAATTTGTTGTTTAAATATGTCACTCAAATGTAATTGTAGTACCAAGGTGGTTATCAAATGTAAACACGAATACGAAGAACATTGTAAGACATACGTTTTTAATACGTTAGTTTGTATAATTACATTACATAAAATATCAGTATTACTTTTTGATAACTAAGATCTAAATTACTCAATTCCAATGTTCTACTTATATTTTTGGAATTTAAATATTTTTATTATAATCTTTTAATTTTTTATCTTTACTAATTTTAATATAAAATGATTATTAGATCTTATTATATGTATGTATGTTAGTGTCGAATTATAATTTTGTCCCCCCTAACTAAATTTCAGATATTATATATTTTGTCTTCCTTTTATTTATTTTTTTTAATTTAAAATAGTTTAATAACTATTTTATTCATTAATATATACATTTTTCTGGTAATTTATTGATTAATATTTACATGTAAATTAATTTAATTGATTAAATATTTAATTGCTTAAGATTTTATACATTAATGTTAGAGGTTGCAAAAAAAGCCCAAACCCATTAGTCCACTGAAATCCACTCACTAATTGGCTAACCAAACCTATTTTTTTAATAAAATTAACATAGGCAAATGGACTATTGGTTTTGAAGGACCCAACCCATTTATTAATGTTAAAATTGTTTACAAATAAGAAACCAAAAAAGAAAGAAAGAATGGGCCGGTCCAACGTGGGAAATTTGGTGGGAAACTTGGTCCCCAAAACGGCGTCGTATTGGGCTTTTGGGAGGAAAGTGGTCCCCAAAACGGTGCCGTGCTAGGCTTTTAGGGGGAAAGTGGTCCCCCAAAACGGCGTCGTTTTTACAAACATGCATGTCAAACTGAAACTTCCTCAACACGACTCCCTCTCTTCTCTCTCTTCGAAACTGAAACTGAAACTCTCTATCTGACAGTCTTTCCTCTCCCTTTCTTCACAGTTTCCTTTTGCAAACATCCCCAAGAACAAAGTCCACTCCTCTCAAACACTCAAACTTCCCCAACGTGACCCATTTCCTTGCACCTATAGACACAACAGCACAAGGAACTAAGAAACAATCTTCGAAAGAAAAAGGTGAGTTTACATTTCCATTTTCTTCTGTGATTTTTAATTTCTTGTGAGTTGATACTATGATTGGACTAAGTTTGTGAAATATTTTGACTTTGGTTGAGAAATTAGCTAATTGTGGACAATCTTAGGGTTTTGTGGACAATCTTAGGGTTTTATGTATATCACCTCTGCTTGCCATTTTTGCAATGTACTCATCAAGGTAATCAATGCTTGAATACTGCATTTATATGAGTTTTTCACTTCTTTCATCCAATCTGTTTCGGAATTTACATTAGCTTTATTCACTGTGGTGGGCTTTTGCTCTGTGTGTGTGTATTTTTAACTAGTTATATATGTATGTGTATATCTATATTTTAACCTTCTATGGTCATTACTCTCATGGACTATGATTTCCTCTGGACAGCCTATGACACCTCCTCCCAAGGAATTCTTTCCTCTATTCTTTGTGGAAGTCTATAATTTTTCTTTTGCAAGAAGTTTTGTGGCTAGAGCATGCAGTGATATCATTTCTGTAAATGTAATCCATCCACAAGTTTGGAGGTTACTATGGAAAAATGGTAGATTGGTGTCAAATGGTAGTAGAAGACCATTGTTATCTTAGATGGTTATGATGTTATTTGGTAACTAAGAAATTATTGCATCAATGGATAACTTAGTCCTGTGGTTTATGTGAAAACTTCCATGTTGGCCTTTGGTAGAGGAGAAAGTATATGATAGCTTAGTCTTGTAGTTTCTAGCATCACTTTTTTCTATGTCTCCTGTCTTGCTGTCAACATGACATACTTGGTGTTGCATTGTTTGCTGGAACAATGTAGATAAGTACATGGAAAGAAAAAAATATCAGGGCATAAACTTCTCTCCTTTGCCTGAGATAAAATCTTAGTGATAGACAATCTGATATTCAAGTTGTTGGCAATGATTCACTTTTCATCGTTGTCATCCCTAGCTAAAAAGAATCATGATTGAAGAAAAATTATCAGGGCATAAACCTCCCCTCGTTTGCATGAGATAAAATCTCAGTGATAGATGATCTGATATTCAAATTGTTAGCAATGATTCACTTTTCATCATTGTCATCCCACTTCTTATATTTCCAATGCATTTTTTTTTTTTTTTTTTGTCTCTATGGCTGATTAATAGCCATGAGATCAACTGGTATGCTTAGCAAACTATATTTTGTTCTGTGACATTACAAGTTAAGATTTTATATGCTTTACCGTCGGGATGTGATTTGGTACCAGTTGCATATACTAAATCTTCTCTGAGGTGATCCTTTTGTGAATAAATTATTACTTTGTGGATCATTAATATTGATGACGGCAGTAGACTATATTGTAATCTTTGCTTGACTTTTCTTAGGTAAATTTAAAAGTGGGTTGGAATCAGATATGACTTGAGCTAAGGAGTAGAGAAAATTTTGTGTTTTAAACTGTAATTGTAGAATTGAATCTTATGGATGATGATGCAGGCAAGGAGGTGAACAAGACATTTTATACCTTTTACAGATTACTTTGC